>JAGTYA010001095.1:0-14132 GCA_024291935.2 Okapia johnstoni | reverse complement strand
GGGCCCTCGCACTTGTGCCCTCTTTCACTGACTTTCCAGGTATCACTTCCCAGCCCCTTGTGATTTTCAGCCAGATGCAGCCTTGCAGGGTCTCTTCCTTAGAGTCAAAAAAGGTAGCCCAAGGGACTGCTTATTCAGTCTTCCCTGGTGCAAGAGGTGTTTGGCTGTGAAGACGCCAGAACAATGGCTCTGCTCCCAGGGCATCAGTTTTCCCAGTCAGAAACAGACCTAGTCTCCAGAGCTCTCTGCTACAGAGCAGACATGGGGAAAAAGCGCTGATGGAGGGTGCCTTCACGTTCCCAGGGCAAAGTCGAAGCCTTAACCTGGGCTTTGGAGCCTAGGCACTGTGGCCTCTTTCACTGACTTTCCAGTATCACTTCCCAGCCCCTTGTGATTTTCCAGCCAGATGCAGCTTTGCAGGGTCTCTTCCTTAGAGTCAAAAAAGTAGCCCAAGGGACTGCTTATTCAGTCTTCCCTGGTGCAAGAGGTGTTTGGCTGTGAAGACGCCAGAACAATGGTTCTGCTCCCAGAGCCTCAGTTTCCCAGTCAGAACAGACCTAGTCTCCAGAGCTCTCTGCTACAGAGCAGACTTGGGGAAAAAGCGCTGAGGAGGGTGCCTTCACGTTCCAGGGCACTGTCGAAGCCTTACCTGGGTTTTGGAGCCTAGGCACTGTGGCCTCTTTCACTGACTTTCCAGGCATCACTTCCCAGCCCCTTGTGATTTTCAGCCAGATGCAGCCTTGCAGGGTCTCTTCCTTAGAGTCAAAAAAGGTAGCCCAAGGGACTGCTGTATTCAGTGAACAGACCTAGTCTCCAGAGCTCTCTGCTACAGAGCAGACATGGGGAAATAGCTCTGAGAGGGTGCCTTCACGTTCCAGGGCACTGTCGAAGCCCTTACCTGGGCTTTTGGAGCCTAGGCACTGTGGCCTCTTTCATCACTGACTTTCCAGGTATCACTTCCCCAGCCCCCTTGTGATTTTCAGCCAGATGCAGCCTTGCAGGGTCTCTTCCTTAGAGTCAAAAAAGGTAGCCCATGGGACTGCTTATTCAGTCTTCCCTGGTGCAAGAGGTGTTTGGCTGTGAAGACGCCAGAACAATGGCTCTGCTCCCAGGGCCTCAGTTTTCCCAGTCAGAACAGACCTAGTCTCCAGAGCTCTCTGCTACAGAGCAGACATGGGGAAAAAAGCGCTGTGGAGGGTGCCTTCACGTTCCAGGGCACTGTCGAAACCGTACCTGGGCTTTGGAGCCTAGGCACTGGCCTGGCCTCTTTCACTGACTTTCCAGGTATCACTTCCCAGCCCCTGGTGATTTTCAGCCAGATGCAGCCTTGCAGGGTCTCTTCCTTAGAGTCAAAAAAGGTAGCCCAAGGGACTGCTTATTCAGTCTTCCCTGGTGCAAGAGGTGTTTGGCTGTGAAGACGCCAGTACAATGGCTCTGCTCCCAGGGCCTCAGTTTCCCAGTCAGAACAGACCTAGTCTCCAGAGCTCTCTGCTACAGAGCAGACATGGGGAAAAAGCGCTGTGGAGGGTTCCTTGAGGTTCCAGGGCACTGTCGAAGCCTTACCTGGGGCTTTGGAGCCTAGGCACTGTGGCCTCTTTCACTGACTTTCCAGGTATCACTTCCCAGCCCCTTGTGATTTTCAGCCAGAGTATGCAGCCTTGCAGGGTCTCTTCCTTAGAGTCAAAAAAGGTAGCCCAAGGGACTGCTTATTCAGTCTTCCCTGGTGCAAGAGAGGTGTTTGGCTGTGAAGACGCCAGAACAATGGCTCTGCTCCCAGGGCCTCAGTTTCCCAGTCAGAACAGACCTAGTCTCCAGAGCTCTCTGCTACAGAGCAGACATGGGGAAAATAGCTCTGAGGAGGGTTCCTTCACGGCTCCAGGGCACTGGGGAAGCCTTACCCGGGCTTTGGGGCCTAGGCACTGTGGCCTCTTTCACTGACTTTCCAGGTATCACTTTCCCAGCCCCTTGTGATTTTCAGCCAAGATGCAGCCTTTGCAGGGTCTCTTCCTTAGAGTTCAAAAAAGGTAGCCCAAGGGACTGCTTATTCAGTCTTCCCTGGTGCAAGAGGTGTTTTGGCTGTGAAAGACGCCAGCTCCAGAACAATGGCTCTGCTCCCCAGGGCCACTCAGTTTCCCAGTCAGAAACAGACCCTAGTCGCCCAGAGCTCTCTGCTACCAGAGCAGACATGGGGAAAAAGGCGCTCAGGAGGGTTCCTTCAGGTTCCCTGCCTTTGGCGAAAGCCCTTACCCTGGTCTTTGCTGCCTCGGGCCTGTGGCCTCTTTAACTGGCCTCTTTCACTGACTGAAGCTATCCAGGTATCACTTCCCCAGGCCCCTTGTGATTTTTCAGCCAGATGCAGCCTTGCAGGGTCTCTTATCCTTAGAGTCAAAAAAGGTAGCCCAAGGGGACTGCTTATTCAGTCTTCCCTGGTGCAAGAGGTGTTTTGGGCTGTGAAGACGCCAGAACAATGGGCTCTGCTCCCAGGGCCTCAGTTTCCCAGTCAGATGAACAGACCTAGTCTCCAGAGCTCTCTGCTACAGAGCAGACATGGGGCAAAAGCGCTGTGGAGGGTTCCTTGACGCTCCCTGCCTTGGGTCGAAGCCCCTACCCGGGTGCTGGGAGCCCTAGGCACTGTGGCCTTCTTTTCACTGACTTTCCCAGGTATCACTTTCCCAGCCCCTTGTGTGATTTTCAGCCAGATGCAAGCCTTGCAGGGTCCTCTTCCCTTAGAATCAAAAAAGGTAGCCCAAGGGAGTGCTTCCTATTCAGTCTCCCCTGGGAAAAGAGGTGTTTGGCTGTGAAGACGCCAGAAAATTGGCTCTGCTCCCAGGGCCTCAGTTTCCCATAGTTCAGAACAGACCTTAGTCTCCAGAGCTCTCCTGCTACAGAGCAGACATGAAGATGGGAAAAACGCTGTGAGGTTGTGCCTTCACGTTGTTTCCAGGGGTAGCACTGTCGAAGCCTTACCCTTGGATTTTGGAAGCCTAGGCAATGTGGCCTCTTTCCACTGACTTTTCCAGGGCATCACTTCCCCGAGCCCCTTGTGATTTTCATGCAGAACAGCCCATGCAGGGTCTCTTCCTTAGAGTCATCTAGGTAGCCCAAGCCACTGCTTGTATCAGTCATCCCTGGTGCAAGACAGTCCCTATAGTATCTGAAGACCCAAACAATGGGCTCTGCTCCAAGGGCCTCTCACTGAGCTCCAGTCAGAACAGACCTAGTCCTCCAGAGCTCCTGCTACAGATTCCACACATGGGGAAATAGCTCTGAGGGAGTGTTCCTTGAGAGCCCAAGGGTGGGACCCTATCCCGGGAAGAAAATGGCTAGGCAACTGTGCCCCATTTCCACTGACTTTCCAGGTATCACTTCCCAGCCCCTTGTGATGGGGGACAGATGCAGCCTAGCGGGTCCTCTTCCTGTAGAGTCACAAAACCCTAGCCCAAGGGACTGCTTTATCATCAGTCTTCCCTTGTGCAACAAGGTGTGGTGCTGTGAAGACGCCACAACAAAGGCTTTGCTCCCCAGGGCCACACAGTTTCCCAGTCAGAAGAAACAGACCTAGGTCACCAGCAGCTCTACTGCTACAGAGCAGACATGGGGGCCCAAAAGCTCTTGAGGAGGGTGCCTTCAGGTTCCAGGGCACTGGGGAAGCCCTTACCTGGCTTGTTGGCGGCCTAGGCACTGTTGGCCTCTTTCTCTTCACTGACTTTCCCAGGTATCACTTCCCCAGCCCCTTGATGTGATTTCTCAGCCAGAATGAGCAGCCTTTTTCAGGGTCTCTTCCTTAGAGTCAAAAAATGGGTACAGCCAAGGTGGACTCTGTGCTTATTCAGTCTTCCCTGGTGCAAAGAGGTGTTTGGCTGTGAAGACGCCAGAAAAAACAATGGCTCTGCACTCCCCAGGGGCCACAGTTTCCGTGCACGTCAGAACAGGAAACAGACCTAGTCTCCCAGAGCTCTCTGCTACAGAGCAGACATGGGGAAAAGAGCGCTGAGGAGGTTGCCTGCCTTGACGTTCCAGGGGCTTGGGCGAAGCCCATTACCTCCTACCTGGGCTGCTGGGGCCTAGGCACACTGTGGCCTCTTTCACTGTGTAGGTCTCATTTCCAGGTATCACTTTTTCCCAGCCCCTTGGTGGTTTTCAAAGCCAGGTATGCAGCCTTGCAGGGGGTCTCTTCCTTAGAGTCAAAAAAAGGTAGCCCAAGGAGACTGCTTATTTCAATCTTTTCCCCTGGTGCAAGAGGCCTTTTGGCTGTGAAGCACGCCAGAACAATGGCTCTGTCTTCCCAGGGCCCTCATTTTCCCAGTCAGAACAGACCCTAGTCCCTCCAGAGCTTTCTATCCTGCTACAGAGCAGACATGGGGCAAAACAGCGCTGTGGAGGGTGTGCCTTCACGTTCCAGCCTGTTGCGAAGCACTACCCTGCACTGGGCGGCAGCCTAGGCACTGTGTTTTTTCTTCACTGACTTTCCAGGTATCATCCCTTCCAGCCCCTTGTTATTATTCCCAGATCAGCCTTGCAGGGTCTATTCCTAAGAGTCCAAAGAGGTAGCCCAAGGGACAGCTATATACAGTATCCCCTGATGCAAGCCAGAGTTGTTTGGCTCTGAAGAACCTACAACGATGGCTACTACTGATCCCAGGGCCTCAGCAGCTCCAGTCTGAGCACAGACCATGGATCTCTAGAGCTCTCTCTGCTACAGAGCACACATGATGGAAATACTCTGGAGGCATGGGTGCCATTACCCACGCCTAAGTGTAGTGGGTCTTAGCCCTAGCCTGGCTAATGTGAATCTAGGCACTGTGGCCCCACTTTCACTGACTTTTCCAGGTATCACTTCCCAGCCCCTTGTGAATTTTCAGCCAGATGCAGCCTTGCAGAGGTCGGTCTCTTCCTCCTTAGAGTCAAAAAAAAAAGGTAGCCCAAGGGACTGCTTATTCAGTCTTCCCTGGTGCAAGAGGGTGTTTGGCTGTGAAGGACAGCTAGCCAGAACAATGGCTCTGCTCCCAGGGCCCTCAGTTCCCAGTCAGAACAACAGACCTATTCTCCCAGAGCTCTCTGCTACAGAGCAGAACATGGGGAAAAAAAAGAGCTCTGTGGAGGGTGCCTTCCAAATTGAGTTCCAGGGCACTGTGGGGAATACCTACCCCGGTGCTGAAAGAGGCCTAGGCACTGTGGCCTCTTTTCCTGACTGTTCAGGTATCACTCCCAGCCCCTTGTGATTTTCAGCCAGATGCAGCCTTGCAGGGTCTCTTCCTTAGAGTCAAAAAAGCGGTAGCCCAAGGGAACTACTGCTTATTCAGTCTTCCCCTGGTGCAAGAGGTGTTTGGCTGTGTGAAGACGCCAGAACAATGGCTCTGCTCCCAGGGCCTCAGTTTCCCAGTCAGAACATACCAGTCCTAGTCTCCAGAGCTTCTCTGCTACAGAGCAGACATGTGGAAAAAAAGCGCTGTGGAGGGTGCTTCACGTTACCAGGGCACTGTCGAAGCCTTACCTGGGCTTTGGAGCCTAGGCACTGTGGCCTCTTTCACTGACTTTCCAGGTATCACTTCCCAGCCCCTTGTGATTTTCAGCCAGATGCAGCCTTGCAGGGTCTCTTCCTTAAGAGTCAAAAAAGGTAGTAGCCCAAGGGACTGCTTTATTACAGTCCTTCCCTGGTGCAAGAGGTGTTTGGCTGTGAAGACGCCAGAACAATGGCTCTGCTCCCAGGGCCTCAGTTTCCAGTCAGAACAGACCTAGTCTCCAGAGCTCTCTGCTACAGAGCAGACATGGGGAAAAAGAATATAGCGCTGTGGAGGGTTCCTTGAGGCTTCCAGCCTTGGGGAAGCCCTACCCGGGCTGCTGGGGCCTAGGCTACTGTGGCCTCTTTCACTGACTTTCCAGGTATCACTGTTCCCAGCCCCTTGTGATTTTTCAGCCAGGATGCAGCCATTGCAGTTCTCTTCTCCTTAGAGTCAAAAAAGGTAGCCCAAGGGACTGCTTATCTCAGTCTTCCCCTGGTGCAAGAGGTGTTTGGCTGTGTGAAGACGCCAGAACAATGGCTCTGCTCCCAGGGCCTCAGTTTCCCAGTCAGAACAGACCTAGTCTCCAGAGCTCTCTGCTTACAGAGCAGACATGGGGAAAAAGCGCATGTGGAGGAGGGTTTTCTTCAACGTCCAGTGGCACTGTCTGAAAGCCTTACCTGGGCTTTGGAGCCTAGGCACTGTGGGCCTCTCTTTCACTGACTTTCCCAGGTAATCACTTCCCAGCCCCTTGTGATTTTTTCAGCCAGATGCCAGCCTTTGCAGTCCCTCCTTCCTTAGAGTCAAAAAAGGTAGCCCAAGGGACTGCTTATTCAGTCTTCCCTGGTGCAAGAGGTGTTTTGGCTGTGAAGACGCCGAACAAATGGCTCTGCTCCCAGGGCCTCAGTTTCCCAGTATCAGAACAAGACCTAGTCTCCAGAGCTCTCTGCTAACAGAGCAGACATGGGGAAATAGCTCTGAGGAGGGTTTCCTAGAGGCTCCCCTGCCTTGGGGATAAGCCCTACCTTGGTGCTGGGGAGCCTAGGCACTGTGGGCCTCCTTTCACTGACTTTCCAGGTAAATCACTTCCCAGCCCCTTGTGATTTTCAGGACAGATGCAGCCTTGCTGGGTCCTCTTCCTTAGAGTCAAAAAAGGTAGCCCAAGGGACTGCTTATTCAGACTTCCCTGGTGCAAGAGGTGATTTGGCTGTGAAGACGCCAGAACAATGGCTCTGCTCCCAGGGCCTCAGTTTCCCAGTTCAAACAGACCTAGGTCTCCAGAGCTTGTCTGCTACAGAGCAGACATGGGAAATAGCTTCTGTTGAGGGTTGCCTTGAGGTTCCCTGGCACTTGTCGAATCCCTACCCGGGCTTTGGAGCCTAGGCACTGTGTGGCCTCTTTCACTGACTTTCCAGGTATCACTTCCCAGCCCCTTGTGAATTTTCAGCCAGATGCAGCCTTGCAGGGTCCCTTCCTTAGAGTCAAAAAAAAAGGTAGCCCAAGGGATGCTTTATTCAGTCTTCTCCCTGGTGCAAGAGGTGTTTGGCTGTGAAGACACGCCAGAACAATGGCACTGCTCTCCCATGGCCTCAAGTTTTCCCAGTCAGAACAGACCATAGTCACCAGAGCTCCTCTGCTACAGAGCAGACATGGGAAAAAGCGCTGTGGACGGGTGCCTTCACGTTTCTGGGCACTGTCGAAGCCTTACCTCGGGCTTTGAGCTCTAGGCACTTTGGCCTCTTTCACTGACTTTCCAGGTATCCACTTCCCAGCCCCTCTGTGAATTTTCAGCCCAGATGCAGCCTTGCAGGGGTCTCTTCCTTAGAGTCAAAAAAAGGTAGCACAAGGGACTGCTTATTCAGTCTTCCCTGGTGCAAGAGGTGTTTTGGCTGTGAAGACGAAGTCCAGAACAATGGCTCTGCTTCCAGGGCCCTCAGTTTTCCCAGTCAGAACATACCCTAGTCTCCCAGACTCTGTGCTACAGAGCAACATGGGGAAATAGCTCTGCTGAGGAGGGTTTCCTTGAGGCCTCCCTGCCGCTGGGAAGCCCTACCCTGGCGTGCTGGCGGACCTAGGCACACTGTGCCTCTTTCTTCCACTGACTTTCCAGGGTATCACTTCCCAGCCCCCTTGTGATTTCAGCCAGATGCAAGCCTTGCAGGGTTTTTCCTTAAGTCAAAAAAGCTAAGTACCCAAGGACTGCTTATTCAGTTCTTCTCCTGGTGCAAGAGGTGTTTGTGGCTTTGGAAGACGCCAGAACAATGGATCTGCGTCCAGGGCCTTTCGGTTTCCGCAGTACAGAACAGACCTGCGTCTCCAGAGCCTCTCTGCTACCAGATCAGACATGGGAGGAAAAAAGCGCTGTGAGCGAGGGTGCCTTTTCTACGTGCGGCTCCAGGGCCACTGGGGAAGACCCCCCCCGACCCGGGGCATATTGGGTAGCTAGGCACAATGTGGCCCCTTTTCACTGACGTTCCCAGGGTATCACTTCCCAGCCCCTTGTGATGATTTCAGCCAGATGCAGCCTTTCATGGTCTCTTCCTTTGAGTTTGGGTAGTGGAGCCCAAGGGACTGCTTAATATGCAGTCCTTTCCTGGTCAAAAGGTGTTCTCGGCTGTGAAGAACCCAAACAATGGATCTGCTCCCCAGCACTAAGTGTCCCAGTCGGACCAGACACCTCGTCTCCAAGCCTCTTGTTGCTACTGATTGTTGACAACTTGTTGGAAAAAGCCCTGTGAGTGTGCCTTCAGCTTCCAGTTTGACTGGGGAACCCGTACCGGTTTGCTCTGAGAGCCTAGTACACTGTGGCGCCGCTTTAACTGACTTCTTCCAGCTAGTCACTTCCCCAGCCCCTTGTGATATTTCATTTTCAGCCAATGCAAGCCTTCGCAGGTCTCTCTTTTTTAGAGTCACAAAAGGGTAGCCCAGGGATGACTGAGCTATGCCAGGCCTCCCTGTGCAAGGGAGGGGTTGATGACTGTAGGAAGAGCGCCAGAACAAATGGCTCGCTCCCAGGTCCTCAGGTTTCCGAGTCAGAACAGACCGAGTCTCCAGAACCTTAGCGCTCTAGGAGACAGAGCAGCACATGGAGGGAACAAAACGCGAGGAGGGGGCCTTTCACGGATCCAGGGCACGGGCGAACCTTACCTGGATTTCACCTACACGGGGGGGGGAGTTTCGCCGTGCACGGATACCTAGTTCACGCTGCCACCTTTATTTGGCCATGCACCTGGGCAAGGGCGCTTACTGACCAAAAACAAGTCCAGGACCTGCATCGCACTTCCCAGCCCCTTGTGATTTTTCAAAACAGCCAGATGCTAGCCTTGCATCAGTCTCACAAACAGTCCTCGCTCCTTAGAGTCAAAAAAGGGTTGAGGCTCCAAGGGCGACGCCATCCCCGTTGCACTTATTCAGGCCTCTTCATGCCTGACTGGCAAGAGTAAGCTGTTTGGCTGTGAATCGACGCTAGGTGCAGCCGTGCAATCGCTGCTTAATCAAAAAGGGACCAGACGCCTTATTTTTCATTTCCGTGCAGATGTTGCAGAACAGACAATGCGCTAGCCTCAGTTTTCCATCAGAACAGTCCTAGTCCTCCAACTCTGCGGCTACAGAGCAGACATGGGAAAAAGCGCTGTGGAGGTTGCCTTTCACGTTCCAGGGGCACTGTCGAAGCCTTACCTGGCCTTTAGACGCTAGAGCACTGTGGCCTCTTTCAACTGACTCTTCCAGGTATCATCGGTCCCATGCCCCCCTTGTGATTTAGAGCCAGATGCAGCCTTGCAGGGTCCTCTTCCTTATAGGCAAAAAAGGGTAGCCCAAGGGACTGCTTATATTCAGTCTTCCCTGGTGCAAGAGGTGTTTGGCTGTGAAGACGCTAGAACAATGGCTCTGCGCCCAGGGCCTCAGTATCCTCCCCAGTACATAACAGAACCTAGTCATTTCCAGAGCTCTCTGCTACAGGAGCAGACATGGGGAAAAAAGCGCTGTGGAGGGCGCGGTCCTTCAGTTTCTAGTGACGCACGGCGCTCGAAGCCTTACCTCGGGCTTTGGAACCTAGGCACTGTGGCCGCTTTCACTGACTTTCCAGGTATCACTTACGTTCCCAGCCCTTTGTGATTTGTTCAGAGCCTTGATGCTGCCCTCTGCAGCTGTTCTCTTCCTCTAGCACGTCAGAAAAGGGTTACAGACCCAAGTGAGAACTACTGCTTAATTCTGTGCTTCCCTCGGCTCGCAATGAGGTGTTTGGCTAGTGTAAAGATCGATACCACATACAACCTGGCTATCGCTTGCCTCCCAGGGCCTCAGTTTCCTCCAGTCAGAACATGACCTGCGGAGTCTCCAGATCTCTCTTCTATCAGGAGCAGGACAGCAGGGGCAAATAAAAGCCCTGGAGGTTCGGTATATCTATGCTGACTTCTCTCTTGATGTTCATTGTGGACCCCCTAGCCACGGTGTGCCGCTGCTGTGCGCGCCCTACACTGTCCGCCTCTTACACTTACTGCTCTCGCATATGTACCAATTACTCTCTACCCCGAGCCTCTTGTGATACTCAGTCATGTAGATGAAGCCCTTTCAGCGGTTGCTCGTCCCTATAGTCAAAACAACGAGTAGACCCACTATGGAAACTCTGCTCTTAGTTCTGTCTCCTTCCCTGGTGCCAAGTGTTTTTGTGACTTTGGTGACTGACCACAGAACTTATTGCGTCTTACTCTGCACCAGGGCCCTCATTTCACCAGTCAAACCAGAACCGTAATTTTTCCAAATAAAGACACTACTTAAGATGGGCCCAAGTTTACTGAGCCATAAATCCCACCATCCATCAAAACTCCTCCAACAGATTGTAAAAGCCTCAGACCAGACCCCCCCCCCCCCGAGCAATCCCCCCTCCTCCACGGACAGCCACACCCCCACCCCCAAACCCCCGGCCTGTGGACGCAATGTTCGCAAGCTAGCAGCCTATCGCCTCTCATTCAAATAAATGGCGACGTCTATGCGACGGATCGGCTAAGACAGATACTTAATTACAGGCAAGAGGTTGGACCCAGAATGGCCAGAAAACAGACCTAACTCTTGAGGCTCCAATCTTCCCAGTCTAAACCACCTGTCGGCCACCAAAATTCGCTGACGCACACTGAGTCCTATTTGCAGGCTTTGACAAGGTAAATGTGAGGAGCGGCCAGCCCCCCCCAAGCCCACGTGGGCGTGCTGCCTAGCACAGGCAGCCCCAGTCACTCACTTCCACCAGTATCTACCCACTAGCCCCACGTTATCAACCGCCCCGATGCAGCATAGAGCAGCGACTTACACCTACTAGATCTCCAAAAAGTGTAGCCCAACCGGCACTGCTTACAGTCAGTCTCACCTGGGGCAAGAGTGGATGGGGGTGTGGACATGTGAGGGACACCACCGCAGGCGGGGGATAGGGGGGGGCCTCATGTCCCAGTCAGACCAACCAGAATCGGGGAGCGCCCTCATATAGTTCAGACAGCATATCTTACCCAAGCTCAGATGGGCGGCCTATGATGTCCCTGCCATTGTGTACCTCCCCACCGCGGTAACTCGGGCCAAGTACGAACGCCTCCTTCTCAAGACTCCCCAGCACAATGCCATCCCCTGTGTCATCTTCACCTTGACCCAATGGACGACTCAACCCGTCCCCACCCCAGAAGCGTGCCCAAAAAACCATGCAGACGGTCCTCCGCGATGTCCATAGTGGTTCTTTAGCTGTAGACATGATGGGAGAAACACCCTGCTCCCCAGGCCGCAGCTTCCGAGTCAGATTCCTCCGTCTTTCGTCGATCTCTCTCTGCACGGCTACTGAGATACGATGGGATAAAGCGCAGTAGACACCGTACTTTCACGCACTAAGGGCACACGAAGCCTGTATCCACCGATATCATGCCTGCCCAGGTCCATCTTCCAGTTGACCACCCTGTATCACGGGCTAGGCTGCGAGTGACGCACGCAGCCAAAAGCAGCCGTGGGCAGGGTCTCTGATCATTCATGCCAAAAGTCATACTTAGCCCACGTGCTTTGCTTAGGCAGCCTCGGCCATCTGTGGCTTATTTATCAAGGCATCTAAACTGCCCGATCGCTAGACTGCTGCTACCACCTTCTGTTCCCATTCACGGGGCCTCAGACCGATCTTCCAAAAAGGTTTCTTTAAGTCAGAGACAACCATAGCAGAAACACTGCTGCGAGCGATTGACTCAAAAAAACCTGCCACATGCAAGCGGCCGACCCCGGCAATAGGCCGTAGGCACTGTGGCCTCCTTGCACTGCCATCTCCAGTTATTCTAACTTATCCTTTTATTTCCACGACACATCCCCAACCCCACACGCTCTTGTCCAGTAGCCAACCCAAGTAGCCCAAGGACAAGAAGGCAGACATGGGGAGGAAAAGAGCAGCCCGCATCTACACACCCCATGCGTCAGTGTCTACCGAGGCTCACTGCTGGGTCCTGTGGGGGTGAATGTCCTAAGCTCCGTAACCCTCATGCAACTGCCAGAACATTGGTGCACACCCCGAGGGGTGTAAACTAGCGCCACTGACGTGGTACCCTTATGCGGCTTGGGCGCCTAGGCACTGTGTCGACTCTGGCCTCGATTAGTCACGAGACATTCCTAGACTTCACCTTCCCAGCAGCCCCTTGCACTTGAATTTTAACAGCAATGGCATCGCAAGACTTGCAGGTTCTCTTCTTCTCTTAGATCAAAAAAAGGTAGTTAAGTCCCAAGGGACTGCTTATTTCAAGCTCATTCCCTGTTGCAACGAGGTGTTTTTGGCTGTGAAGAAGACCGCCAGAAACAATGGCTTCTGGCCTTTCCCCAGGGGGCCTCATTTTTTTTTCCCAAGGTCCAGAAAAACAAGGACTAGTTCTCCCAGGAGCACTCTTTGCATACAGAGCAGGGACATGGGGAAATAAGGCGATTTTCTTTGTTTTTTTGGCAGGGGGTGTTTTTTCTTTTCCACGTTTTTCCAGGGGGCCCACTGGGTGTCGGAATTCCCGTTAACCTGTCCTTTCTTGGGAGCTTAGGGGCAAACTTTGGCCTTCTTTTTTTTCACTTGACTGTTCCCAAGTTAGCACTGTTCCCCATGCCCATTGGGGATTTTCAGCCTATGCAGCCTGGGCAGGTCTCGTCCTTAGAGCCCAAGAATGGCCAAGGCCTTGGGCGGCGTCTTTCATCTGCCCTTTTGCAAGAGGTCAAAAAAGGTGCGAAAACGCCAGAACAGGGGCTCCCCAGCGTTGGACCCTTTTTTGACAGCCGCAGTTTGTCCCAGTCAAAAAGACCTACGTCCTCAAAACTCTCTGCTACAGAGCAACATGGGGAAATAGCACGAAGAGGGTTTCCACCAAGCTCCCTGCCTTGGGGAAGAACCTAACCCGGGGTGCTGGGGCCTAGACCAGTTTGGCCTCTGTCACAGAAATTTCAGAAAAAACTTCCCAGCCCCTAGTTCTTTCCAGCCAGATGCAGCCTTGCAGGTCTCTTCCCTTGGTGGCAGACAAAATTAGCCAAGTGGGACAGCTTGGGGAAAAATCCCTTGGCCTTTGAGGAGTTTTGCTGTGCAAAGGCCATTCCCTTGAGCTTCTGCTTCCCTGGCCCAGTTCCCAGAAAGAACAGCCCTAGTCTCCCAGAGCTCTCTGCTACAGAGCAGACATGGGGAAAAAGCGCTGTGGAGGGTGCCCTTGTTCCTCCCTGCACTGTCGAAGCCCTACCTGGGCTTTGGGCCTAGGCACTGTGGCCTCTTTCACTGACTTTCCAGGTATCACTTCCCAGCCCCTTGTGATTTTCAGCCAGATGCAGCCTTGCAGGGTCTCTTCCTTAGAGTCAAAAAAGGTAGCCCAAGGGACTGCTTATTCAGTCTTCCCTGGTGCAAGAGGTGTTTGGCTGTGAAGACGCCAGAACAATGGCTCTGCTCCCAGGGCCTCAGTTTCCCAGTCAGAACAGACCTAGTCTCCAGAGCTCTCTGCTACAGAGCAGACATGGGGAAAAAGCGCTGTGGAGGGTGCCTTCACGTTCCAGGGCACTGTCGAAGCCTTACCTGGGCTTTGGGCCCTAGGCACTGTGGCCTCTTTCACTGACTTTCCAGGTATCACTTCCCAGCCCCTTGTGATTTTCAGCCAGATGCAGCCTTGCAGGGTCTCTTCCTTAGAGTCAAAAAAGGTAGCCCAAGGGACTGCTTATTCAGTCTTCCCTGGTGCAAGAGGTGTTTGGCTGTGAAGACGCCAGAACAATGGCTCTGCTCCCAGGGCCTCAGTTTCCCAGTCAGAACAGACCTAGTCTCCAGAGCTCTCTGCTACAGAGCAGACATGGGTTCCAGGTATCACTTCCCAGCCCCTTGTGATTTTCAGCCAGATGCAGCCTTGCAGGGTCTCTTCCTTAGAGTCAAAAAAGGTAGCCCAAGGGACTGACTGCTTATTCAGTCTTCCCTGGTGCAAGAGGTGTTTGGGCTGTGAAGACGCCAGAACACAATGGCTCTGCTCCCAGGGCCTCAGTTTCCCAGTCAGAACAGACCTAGTCTCCAGAGCTCTCTGCTACAGAGCAGACATGGGGAAAAAGCGCTGTGGAGGGTGCCTTCACGTTCCAGGGCACTGTCGAAGCCTTACCTGGGCTTTGGAGCCTTGGCAC
>JAGTYA010001094.1:10000-14136 GCA_024291935.2 Okapia johnstoni | reverse complement strand
AGCAGCCCCTGGCATGTCAAAGGAGGCCTGGACTTCTCAGAGGCAACAAGAGAGGCTCCCCGAGGCGGCCACGCCCCCCGATTCAGAGAGGCCCACCCCACCGCTTCCCCCCTGCGCCGCGCGGAAAAGGCACCCTGAGACCATTCGGCCCTGCATTCGAGGGGAAGCCCGATTGCCCTTGGCTGTGACCGGAGAGAAAGGCTGAGTCCCCCCTCGACTCCCTGGAGGCCACCCCCACAGGTGCCAATTATACCTGTCCCCTCCCCCCCTCCGGGGACCCCGAGGTCCTAAGCTCCATGCCTGACGCGGACCCAGGGCGCTGCAGCGCCTCCTGCGAATCCCGATGGCTTTGCTCGGAAAGCCCTTGTCCGCTCGAAAGTACGCATGGCATGGCGAACCTAACCCGCTGTGGCTAACGGGGGGAGACGGGCCGGGATGTACCCACCGCTCGCCACCACTCTGCGAGAATGCCACCGCCGCTGCAAGTCGAGAACACCCCCGTGAGGGAGGCCAGCGCCCATAAGAGGAGGAGGCGCTCTTCTTATCCCTTGCCGGGCATGAGAGAGGCATGCCCCGGCACTATCCCGCTTCCGTACTCCGAACTGGGCGCTTGTCACCTTTCCTTGCGGCGACTCCATTGTGTCCCCCGAGATTCCCCGGGCCCAACCTGCCAAATTGGCACGGGGCTTCGTACTGAGTCCACAAGCCTACAGGTGCGTATCCGAGTAAACTCCAAACCGAGAGCAGAGGAGCTCCACTCTCGGAGCCCCCGCTTATCCTGCGAGACGGGTGCCCTTGGCACCTACTGCGATCTCGACAGCCTTCCTGGCTTGCTCGCTGGATCTGCACACCTAAGGGCTGAACTCGTCCACTAGCCGCCTTCAGATCTACCATGAGATACCCTTCCACAGTAAGCGTGTGAGAGAAATCCAAAGCCGCTCCGAAGGGCCCACGTCGCCGTAGCATCGCTGCTCAGTAGCGTGGGTCCAAACCCCTTCCTGAGTACCATCGCAAGACCCCCAGATCCCTCCCACGTCCAGAGCGGGACTATAAGCCTCCTCCTCGATGTTCGATCATCTCTTCTAGGGGCCAATTGCTGGCCGCGAGAGAACCAAAAGTATGCCCGAGGACCCCCTTCCTAGCGAGTCAAGTCCCTGATCTTAATGCGAGTGCTCTCGCAACGCAGGACCTGGCGATCTCAAGTGAGGAGCGCTGACTTCTCAGAGCAACGAAGTAGAGGCCATCCCGTGGCGCCACCGGCCCCCTATTCCTGTGTAGCCACCCTCGTTTACCCATGCCCGCGCGAGAGGAGGACCTTCCGCACATCCCATCGAGGGGAAGCTCGATTGCACATGCTGCGAAAGGGGAGAAAGCTGAGATCCAATCGACGAACCTGAATGCAATCGCAAATGTGCCAGTAACAACTCTTCCCTCCCACCCTCCGAAGAGCCCGACGCTCGTAAGCACCAAGCCGGAGGAGGATCCAGGCGCTGAAGAGGCCTCCAAGGGGAATCCGAGGCTTCTTCGGCCGCAAGACGCTCGAAACGGTCCTGCTGAGAACCGCAGGGATGGGCGGGGGGGGTGTCTATACGAGCGAGACGTCCAGTTTTACCCGGTGCCAACTTGTATGCATGCAACGGACAAGGTAAGCCCAGGTGCAGTTCCCCTGAGCGATGTCCCATAGAGGAGGCATGGACTTCTCAGGCCTGAGCAGTCCACACACGAGAGGGCTGCGTCAAACCCAGCGTCTGGGAAGCGCGTCACAACGCCTTGTGCCCCGATTTCAAGAGTTGGCCATCTCGCTCTCCCCGCTTCCATCCCTACCAAGTAAAGCTGGGGCTGTCCGCGGGAAAGCCTGCCACAAGCTTTCCCTAATGAGCAAAGACGGGTCTCCCTCTATTACGTGATGATGGCTACTGTGGGATCAGTGGCCGCCTCTAGAGCCGTGCTATGTTCTGCACATGGGAGGACGAAACTGTAGCCTGACTGCCCTCGAGGCGTACGTCAGAGTTTCCCTGGGGATGGCCCGTTCCACAGCGAGCGTTGTCACTGATTCTAAGAGTGACTCCTGAGTCACCCTCTCCCCCCCTCCGGACCCCCCACTACGAAAGGGTGGGTCCAAGCCCCTCCAGATTTCAACGCAATCCCTAGATTCCAGGGCACCACAAGAGCTATCGTCTCTATGCCTCTGTAGGTTCGACACATCACCCGGAGGACATTAGCTACCCCGAACTAAAATAGTCCCCGAAACCCCCACGTCAAGCTAGTCCTGCTCCCTTGGATGTGAGGAGATGAGTGGTGGACCGACAGACCCCTAGATCGCTCTCAACCAAGACTGGGCTAAGCTCGAGAGGGAGCGAGGCATGCTGGCCGTGGCGTCACCCCCGCGTCTACTCGATGACTGCATCCTGCCCTATCTTTATTGCACAGTCCTTAAACAACACCCCCGTGAGACCACGCTGCTTAAGAGAGAATCCGATCTGGCGCTTTTCTTTTTTTTTTTTATGAAAAATCCTTGAGTGCAAAGGAGCACATAGTGTAGGCCAGCTAATAGTTGCCTATTACAACTGACACGCGATGCATCGCTGTCCACCGTGGCGTGGCTGTATAACCCGAGATACCTTGCGGGTGGCTTGAGACACCTCCTTGCTCGGCAGTATCTTTCCATAGGGTGCCCCCGGGCACGAGATCCGCTCGAAACCGATGCTATGTAACGGCGAACCCGTCGTAGGGCTAACTGCGAAGCGTGGCGAGTTCTTTCCAGCGGCAACTCGCGAATGCACGCGACGCAAAGTAGAGGACTGAACGAGAAGCCACATCCATAGCGTATTGAGAGCGCGTCTCCACACCCGGAATATAAATGCATCCCACGCCACCTGTATCAGAACATCCGGACGAGACCTTTGCCTCGTTTGGGGATCTGCAGCAGATCGCGCTGAGCCTCCCCGCCTTCTCTCTCTAGCGCTCGGAGGGCCTTAAGTTCTGGCAGCTGCACAACG
Organism: Okapia johnstoni; assembly: GCA_024291935.2. Taxonomy (NCBI): domain Eukaryota; kingdom Metazoa; phylum Chordata; class Mammalia; order Artiodactyla; family Giraffidae; genus Okapia; species Okapia johnstoni. The sequence goes on along the minus strand of JAGTYA010001094.1, from coordinate 11,137 downwards.
AGATTGCGTCCCCCGGACCCCGCCTCTCTGGCGAGACAGCGCTCCTTGGGATCAGGTTCCGTTCTCATATCCGTCCTATAATCCTCTACATTCGCTGGGCAGCAGTGCGTCGAAGAATGCCGTCTAGGGCGAACCCTGAGTCGCTCTGATACTCGTATCTGCGTGGCGATAGCTGAACCCGACGTCGTCCAGTGGCCGACGGCGAGGGGCGCCACCGTCGCGGTTCAGCCCCATCGCTCATCGAAAGGGGGGTCCAATGCCCCTTATCTTGAATGCCATCCCGCAATCCCGACATTCCCTTCAGCCCCGGCTTCCTGAGCGGGTCTCTCTCTCGCCTGCTCCTGAGAGAGTACCGCTAAGAGCCCTCCAGGGCAGCAAGTTCCCGGCCACCGCAAGAACCAACTGTCCTCCGAGGAACCTTCCCAAACGGCAAGACGATCCCAGTTCCCAGGGACGAGAGGCGAGGGGAACCCTAACAGCGCCCATAGCGATGACCAAAGAGGAGGCCCTGGACTTCTCATTTTGTTGGATAAATTTTATGAAGTATTAGGAATATAGGCAACAAGAGATGCCCCCGAGGTCAGCCACCCCACTCCCGTTTCAGCGAGAGGCCCACCACACTCGCTTTCCTCCCCTGGCGCCTCGCAGAAAAGCACGACCTTCGCCCCTGCATTCGAGGGGAAGCCCAATTTGCGCCCTTGGCTGTAACCGAGCGTGAAAAGGGCTGAAGGTCCCTGTGAGACGTTCCCTGGAGGCCACCCCCCTCAGTGCCCATTATACCATGTCCCCACGACATATCCCCCCCCTTCGGGGTCCCCCGAGGTTCCTAGCTCCATGCCTGAACGCGGACCAGTTCGCTACGCAGGCGTCCCTCCTGGCGAATCCCGAGGCTTCTCGGGCCCTGTCCGCTCGAAAGGAGCATGACGACCCCGCTGTGCTAACGGGAGAGCACTGGGGACCCGGGGTACCCTGCGCAACTCCTAGAAATGCACCGGCCGCAAGTCGAAACACCCCCGTGAGCGCCCACGCCCATAGAGGGAGGAGGCGCTTTTTTTCCTTGCAGGGCATGGAGAGCATGCCCCGGCACCTGTTCCGGCTCCGAACGGGGCTTGACTCCTTGCGGGCGACTCCAGGTGT
>JAGTYA010001094.1:0-7500 GCA_024291935.2 Okapia johnstoni | reverse complement strand
TCGCACCTCCAGAGCGGGACTCTCGCCTCTCCTGAGGTTCGAGAAGAGGCCCCAAGGGGCCAGTTCCGGCCGCAAGACCAAAGGTCCCCGAGGAACCCCCATCGGCAAGCGAGTCCAGTTCCCTGGACGTGAGGCGAGGGGAAGCCCAGCAGCCCCCTGGCGATGTCAAAGGAGGCCTGGACTTCTCAGAGGCAACAAGAGAGGCTCCCCGAGGCGCCACGCCCCCGATTCAGAGAGGCCACCCCCCGCTTCCCCCTGCGCCGCGCGGAAAAAGCACGACCTTCGCCCCTGCATTCGAGGGGAAGCCCGATTGCCCTTGGCTGTGACCGGAGAGAAAGGCTGAGTCCCCTCGACTCCCTGGAGGCCACCCCACAGGTGCCAGTTATACCTGTCCCCCCCCCCCCCTCCGGGGACCCCCGAGGTCCTAGCTCCATGCCTGACGCGGACCCAGGGCGCTGCAGCGCCTCCTGGCGAATCCCGAGGCTGCTCGGGCCCCTGTCCGCTCGAAAGGAGGCATGGCGACCCCGCTGGGCTAACGGGGGAGACGGGCCGGGGTACCCGCCGCAACTCGAGAATGCACCGCCGCAAGTCGAGAACACCCCCGTGAGGCCACGCCCATAGAGGGGAGGAGGCGCTTTTTCCCTTGCAGGGCATGGAGAGCATGCCCCGGCACCTGTTCCGGCTCCGAACGGGGCTTGACTCCTTGCGGGCGACTCCAGGTGTCCCCCGAGATCCCCGGGCCAACCTGCCAAGAAAGCGGGGCTTCCCGCGCCACAACCCGCGAGGGCGTCCCCCCGGGCCCCCCTCCTTGCGAGACGGGGCCCTTGGGATCTGCAGCGACGCGAGAGCCGTCCTGCCTTCTCTCTGGCGCTGCAACGGAGGCTGGACTCCCTCTAGGCGCCCCCAGAGGTTTCCCTGGGATACCCGTGTCCACAGGCGAGCGGAACCCTGAGTCTCCAGAGGCCGCTCGCGAGGGGCCCCCCGTCGCCGTCGGCCCCGCCTCTCGAAAGGGGGGTCCAATCCCCTTCCTGAATGCCATCGCAATCCCTACATTCCCTCGCACCTCCAGAGCGGGACTCTCGCCTCTCCTGAGGTTCGAGAAGAGGCCCCAAGGGGCCAGTTCCGGCCGCAAGACCAAAGGTCCCCGAGGAACCCCCATCGGCAAGCGAGTCCAGTTCCCTGGACGTGAGGCGAGGGGAAGCCCAGCAGCCCCTGGCGATGTCAAAGGAGGCCTGGACTTCTCAGAGGCAACAAGAGAGGCTCCCCGAGGCGCCACGCCCCCCCGATTCAGAGAGGCCACCCCCCGCTTCCCCCCTGCGCCGCGCGGAAAAGCACGACCTTCGCCCCTGCATTCGAGGGGAAGCCCGATTGCCCTTGGCTGTGACCGGAGAGAAAGGCTGAGTCCCCTCGACTCCCTGGAGGCCACCCCACAGGTGCCAGTTATACCAGAAAAAAAAAGAAAAAAAAGGGGAAAAAAAAAAATAAATTAAAAAAAATGAGAAAAAAGAAAAAATAAAATCAGAATATAAAATAAGAAAAAAGAAAAACGAAAAAAAAAAAATAAACAAAAAAGAAAAAGAAATATAAAAATAAAAAAATAAAAAAAACTAGAAAAAAAGGAAAAATATATAAATAAAAAAAAAAAAATAAAAAAGAAAAAAAAAAAATATAAAATAAACTAAAATATTATACAAAAAAATAACAAAAAAAAAAATAAATAAAACAAAAAAAAAAAGAAAAAAAAAAAAAAAAAAAAAAAAAAAAAAGAAAGGAAAAGAAAAAAAAAAAAAAAAAAAGGTAAATCCAAAAAAGCACGACCCTATTCGCACGCCCTGCGAGACGGGCCCTGGATCTGAAGCGACGCATGAGCCGTCCTTCCTGGGCTTTGTGCGCTACCAACGGAGGGTGGACTATTCCCTCTAGGCTCCAGAGTAGTGTGGGTAAGAGAATGTGAGAGGATGAGCGAAGGACAACCCTGACGAAGGCAGGAGAACAGGATGTGTCCCCCTCGACTCCCTGGAGGCCAACCTCCTCGACATGGTGTTTTGCCAGGTTTTTTTATAAGCCAACGCTGTCCCTCCATTCCCCTCGCACATGCCAACGGGACGCTCGCCTCCTCCTGAGGTACGTACTAAGCTCCTTGGGCCATTCTGACCTTGCCAGACCAAAGAAACCCGAGAACGCTCTTTTGGCATGCGGGTCTCTTCCCTGACTGAGGCGAGGGAAATTCCAGCAGTCCCTGGCGATGGCAAAGAGCCTGACTTCTAGACGCTCGAATGGAGGCATTGGCCGCTGGGACACGCCCCCGCTGGGGGGCTTGGCTAAACGCTTCCCCCGGAGCCTCACATCGAGTCGGAGGGCACAGCGGAGAACGGGCCGGGGGGGGTTAGCTCGATTTAGAAACTCGGGTGGAGTGGAGAAAAAGGCTGATGCACCTCGAAGCCCTGGAGCCAAACCGTCAGTTCCGAGTTTAAATCCCTGTCCCTCGCCCCCTTCCGAGGAACTCCCGACGGTCTAGCTAGAGGGAGACGAGACCCAGGGAGCTTGCAGGCGCGCCGCCTGCCGAATCCCTTGCGGCTGCTTTTCCCACTGTCCCGCCTCCGATGGGGCATGGACGAAACCCGGCAGAGTGCAATGGTGGAATACGTTCCGGTTACTTTCCGCAACGGGGCTTGCACTCCTTGCAATAGCGAGATCACTCCCCGTGCGGACCACGCCCATCCATGAGAGCTCTTTTTTCCCACGAGGTGAGGGGGAGCATGCCCCGGCACAACATCCGCAATCCGAGAACGAGGGCATTGATCTCCTTTGCGGCGGCGACTCCATAGTCCGGGGAGCTTCCCTGCCCACACCTGCGAGGGCGGGGGGTGTGGGGGGGTTCGTTCTGGGTGTGTCCCCCTCCCACCCCTCCCTTGCGAGATGGGGCCGCCCTTGGGAAAATTCTGCAGAGAATCGCGAAGAAGGAGCCCGTTCCTGCCTTCTCATCTGGCGCTGCAACGGAGCAGGACTCCCTCTAGGCGCCCCCAAGTTCCCTGGGAAACCCGGTCCCCAGGCGAAGCGAAACCCCTGGTCACCAGAGGCCGCGCGCGAGGGGCCACCCCATTCGCCGTTCGCCCCCTCCACCTCGGGACAGGGGTCCAATCACCTTCCAGAATCTACGCAATCCCTACTATTAACGTCGCACCTCCAGAGCGGAACACTCGCCTCACCTGAAGATTTTCGAGAAGAAGGACCCAAGGGTGCCAACTTTCAGCGCGCAAGACAAAAGGCCCCTAGGAGCCGCCCATCGGCAAGCGAGAGTCCCAGTTCCCTAGGACGGAGGCGATGGGGTAGCACCAGCAGCCTCCTGGCGATGTTCAAAGGAGGCCTGACTTCTCAAGGCAACCAAAGGCCCTCCCCAGGCGCCCCGCCCCCGATGCAGGGAGGCCACCCCCGCTTCCCCCTCGCCGCTCGTAAAAGCCCGACCTTCGCCCCTGCATTCGAGGGGAAGCCCGATTGCCCTTGGCTGTGACCGGAGAGAAAGGCTGAGTCCCCTCGACTCCCTGGAGGCCACCCCACAGGTGCCAGTTATACCTGTCCCCTCCCCCCCTCCGGGGACCCCCGAGGGTCCTAGCTCCATGCCTGACGCGGACCCAGGGCGCTGCAGCGCCTCCTGGCGAATCCCGAGGCTGCTCGGGCCCCTGTCCGCTCGAAAGGAGGCATGGCGACCCCGCTGGGCTAACGGGGGAGACGGGCCGGGGTACCCGCCGCAACTCGAGAATGCACCGCCGCAAGTCGAGAACACCCCCGTGAGGCCACGCCCATAGAGGGAGGAGGAGGCGCTTTTTTTTTTCCCTTGCAGGGCATGGAGAGCATGCCCCGGCACCTGTTCCGGCTCCGAACGGGGCTTGACTCTCCTTGCGGGCGACTCCCAGGTGTCCCCCGAGATCCCCGGGCCAACCTGCCAAGAAAGCGGGGCTTCCCGCCACACACACCGCGAGGGCGTCCCCCGGGCCCCCCTCCCTTGCGAGACGGGGCCCTTGGGATCTGCAGCGACTCGAGAGCCGTCCTGCCTTCTCTCTGGCGCTGCAACGGAGGCTGGACTCCCTCTAGGCGCCCCCAGAGGTTCCCTGGGATACCCGTGTCCACAGGCGAGCGGAACCCTGAGTCTCCAGAGGCCGCTCGCGAGGGGCCCCCCGTCGCCGTCGGCCCCTCCTCTCGAAAGGGGGGTCCAATCCCCTTCCTGAATGCCATCGCAATCCCTACATTCCCTCGCACCTCCAGAGCGGGACTCTCGCCTCTCCTGAGGTTCGAGAAGAGGCCCCCAGGGGCCAGTTCCGGCCGCAAGACCAAAGGTCCCCGAGGAACCCCCATCGGCAAGCGAGTCCAGTTCCATGGACGTGAGGAGCGGGGAAGCCCAGCAGCCCCTGGCGATGTCAAAGGAGGCCTGGATTTCTCAGAGGCAACAAGAGAGGCTCCCCGAGGCGCCACGCCCCCGATTCAGAGAGGCCACCCCCCGCTTCTCCCTGCGCCGCGCGGAAAAGCACGACCTTCGCCCCTGCATTCGAGGGGAAGCCCGATTGCCCTTGGCTGTGACCGGAGAGAAAGGCTGAGTCCCCTCGACTCCCTGGAGGCCACCCCACAGGTGCCAGTTATACCTGTCCCCTCCCCCCCCCCCCGGGGACCCCCCGAGGGTCCTAGCTCCATGCCTGACGCGGACCCAGGGCGCTGCAGCGCCTCCTGGCGAATCCCGAGGCTGCTCGGGCCCCTGTCCGCTCGAAAGGAGGCATGGCGACCCCGCTGGGCTAACGGGGGAGACGGGCCGGGGTACCCGCCGCAACTCGAGAATGCACCGCCGCAAGTCGAGAACACCCCCGTGAGGCCACGCCCATAGAGGGAGGAGGCGCTTTTTTTTCCTTGCAGGGCATGGAGAGCATGCCCCGGCACCTGTTCCGGCTCCGAACGGGGCTTGACTCCTTGCGGGCGACTCCAGGTGTCCCCCGAGATCCCCGGGCCAACCTGCCAAGAAAGCGGGGCTTCCCGCCACACCGCGAGGGCGTCCCCCGGGCCCCCCTCCTCCTTGCGAGACGGGGCCCTTGGGATCTGCAGCGACGCGAGAGCCGTCCTGCCTTCTCTCTGGCGCTGCAACGGAGGCTGGACTCCCTCTAGGCGCCCCCAGAGGTTCCCTGGGATACCCGTGTCCACAGGCGAGCGGAACCCTGAGTCTCCAGAGGCCGCTCGCGAGGGCCCCCCCCCGTCGCCGTCGGCCCCCTCCTCTCGAAAGGGGGGTCCAATCCCCTTCCTGAATGCCATCGCAATCCCTACATTCCCTCGCACCTCCAGAGCGGGACTCTCGCCTCTCCTGAGGTTCGAGAAGAGGCCCCCAAGGGGCCAGTTCCGGCCGCAAGACCAAAGGTCCCCGAGGAACCCCCATCGGCAAGCGAGTCCAGTTCCCTGGACGTGAGGCGAGGGGAAGCCCAGCAGCCCCTGGCGATGTCAAAGGAGGCCTGGACTTCTCAGAGGCAACAAGAGAGGCTCCCCGAGGCGCCACGCCCCCGATTCAGAGAGGCCACCCCCGCTTCCCCCTGCGCCGCGCGGAAAAGCACGACCTTCGCCCCTGCATTCGAGGGGAAGCCCGATTGCCCTTGGCTGTGACCGGAGAGAAAGGCTGAGTCCCCTCGACTCCCTGGAGGCCACCCCACAGGTGCCAGTTATACCTGTCCCCTCCCCCCCCTCCGGGGACCCCCGAGGGTCCTAGCTCCATGCCTGACGCGGACCCAGGGCGCTGCAGCGCCTCCTGGCGAATCCCGAGGCTGCTCGGGCCCCTGTCCGCTCGAAAGGAGGCATGGCGACCCCGCTGGGCTAACGGGGGAGACGGGCCGGGGTACCCGCCGCAACTCGAGAATGCACCGCCGCAAGTCGAGAACACCCCCGTGAGGCCACGCCCATAGAGGGAGGAGGCGCTTTTTCCCTTGCAGGGCATGGAGAGCATGCCCCGGCACCTGTTCCGGCTCCGAACGGGGCTTGACTCCTTGCGGGCGACTCCAGGTGTCCCCCGAGATCCCCGGGCCAACCTGCCAAGAAAGCGGGGCTTCCCGCCACACCGCGAGGGCGTCCCCCGGGCCCCCCTCCTTGCGAGACGGGGCCCTTGGGATCTGCAGCGACGCGAGAGCCGTCCTGCCTTCTCTCTGGCGCTGCAACGGAGGCTGGACTCCCTCTAGGCGCCCCCAGAGGTTCCCTGGGATACCCGTGTCCACAGGCGAGCGGAACCCTGAGTCTCCAGAGGCCGCTCGCGAGGGGCCCCCCCGTCGCCGTCGGCCCCTCCTCTCGAAAGGGGGGTCCAATCCCCTTCCTGAATGCCATCGCAATCCCTACATTCCCTCGCACCTCCAGAGCGGGACTCTCTCGCCTCTCCTGAGGTTCGAGAAGAGGCCCCAAGGGGCCAGTTCCGGCCGCAAGACCAAAGGTCCCCGAGGAACCCCCAATCGGCTCAGCGAGTCCAGTTTATCGCCTGGACGTGAGAGGCGATGGGAAGCCCACGCAGTCCCTGCATGTCAAAGGAGGCCTGGATCTTCTCAGAGGCAAGAAGAAGCTTCCCGAGGCGCCACGCCCTCGATTCCGAGAGAGTGCCGACCCTCCCGCTTCCTCCTTCTCCACAGCGCCCCGCGCGGAAATAGCACTGACCTTCCGAAACCTTGCCATGCGAGGGGAAAGCCCCGTCTATTTTGCCCTTGGCTGTGACCAGGTGAGAGAAAAAGGCCTGAGTCCCCCTCTCGACTTCCCTGGAGGCCACCCCACAGGTGCCAGTTATACCTGTCTCCCTCCCCCCCTCGGGACCCCCGAGGGGTCCTAGCTCCATGCCTGAGCGGAGCCAGGGCGCTGCAGCGCCTCCTGGCGTATCCCGAGGCTGATGGGCACCTGTCCGCTCGATAGGAGGGCATGGCGACCCGCAGGGCTAACGGGGGTGGACGGGCCGGGGTAACCCGACGCAAACTCGTGAATGCACCGCCGCAAGCGAGAACACCCCCGTGAGGCCACGCCCATAGAGGGAGGAGGCGCTTTTTCCCTTGCAGGGCATGGAGAGCATGCCCCGGCACCTGTTCCGGCTCCGAACGGGGCTTGACTCCTCGCCACACAACCGCGAGGGCGTCCCCCCCGGGCCCCCCTCCTTGCGAGACGGGGCCCTTGGGATCTGCAGCGACGCGAGAGCCCGTCCTGCCTTCTCTCTGGCGCTGCAACGGAGGCTGGACTCCCTCTAGGCGCCCCCAGAGGTTCCCTGGGATACCCGTGTCCACAGGCGAGCGGAACCCTGAGTCTCCAGAGGCCGCTCGCGAGGGGCCCCCCGTCGCCGTCGGCCCCTCCTCTCGAAAGGGGGGTTCCAATCCCCTTCCTGAATGCCATCGCAATCCCTACATTCCCTCGCACCTCCAGAGCGGGACTCTCGCCTCTCCTGAGGTTCGAGAAGAGGCCCCAAGGGGGTCCAGTTCCGGCCGCAAGACCAAAGGTCCCCGAGGAACCCCC
>JAGTYA010001093.1:0-14162 GCA_024291935.2 Okapia johnstoni | reverse complement strand
TTGGCCCGGGGATCTCGGGGACACCTGGAGTCCGCCCTGCAAGGAGTCAAGCCCCGTTCGGGCGCCGGAAACAGGTGCCGGGGCATGCTCTCCATGCCCTGCAAGGGAAAAAGGCCGCCTTCCTCCCTCTAATGGGGGCGTGGCCTCACGGGGGGTGTTCTCGACTTTGCACCAGTTGGCGGGTTGCATTTCTCGAGTTGCAGCGGCGGTACCCCCCGGCCCGTCTCCCCCGTTTAGCCCAGCGGGGGTCGGCCATGCCTCCTTTCGAGCAGGGACAGGGGCCATGGGCGGCTTCCTAGCCTCGGGATTCGCCAGGAGGCGCTGCAGCGCCCTGGGTCCGCTGTCAGGCCATGGAGCTAGGACCCTCGGGGGGTCCCCGGAGGGGGGGGAGGGGACAGGTATAACTGGCACCTGTGGGTGTGGCCTCCAGGGAGTCGAGGGGGACTCAGCCTTTTCTCTCCGGTCACAAACAGCCAAGGGCAAATCGGGCTTCCCCTCGAATGCAGGGGCTCGGAAGGTCGTGCTTTTTTTCCCCGCGCGGCGCACAGGGGGGAAGCGGGGGTAAGTGGCTGGCCTCTCTGAATCGGGGGGCGTGGCGCCTCGGGGAGCCACGTCTCTGTTGCACTCTGAGGGAAGTCCAGGCCTCCTTTTTGACTTCGCCAGGGGCTGCTGGGGCTTCCCTCAGCCCTCACGTCCAGGAAATGGACTCGCTTGCCGATGGGGGTTCCTCGGGGACCTTTGGTCTGTGCGGCCGGAACGTGGCCCCTTGGGGAGCCTCTTTCTCGAACCTCAGGAGAGGCGAGGAGTCCCGCTCTGGAGGTGCGAGGGAATGTAGGGATTGCGGGCAGTTCAGGAAGGGGAATTGGACCCCCCCCTTTCGAAGAGGACTCCCATTGCCGTACGGCGGGGCCGAAGTTCGACGGGGGCCCCTCGCGAGCGGCCTCTGGAGACTCAGGGTTCCGCTCGCCTGGGGACACGGGTATCCCAGGGAACCTCTGGGGGGCCTGCACTAGAGGGAGTCCAGCCTCCGTACAGCAAGCGCCATAGAGAAGGCAGGAGCTACATCGCGTCTCGCGTCGCTGCAGATCCCCAAGGGCCCCGTCTTCGCAAGGAGGGGGGCCGTGGGGACGCCCCTCTGCGGTGTGAAGGCCGCGGGAAGCCTCGCTTTCTTCTTGCAGGTTGGATGGACGGGGATCTCGGGGGCACCCTGGGCCCACCTGGAGTCGCCCGCAAGGATGAGTCAAGCCACGTTCGAGCGCCGGAATGGAAACAGGTGCCGGGGGGGCATGCTACCATGCCCTGCAAGGGAAAAAGCGCCTCCTCCCTCTATGGGCGTGGCCTCACGGGGTGTGTTCTCGAATGTTGCAGGCGGTGCATTCTCGAGTTGCGGCGGGTTACCCCGGCCCGTCTCACCCCGTTAGCCCAGCGGGGTCGCCATTGCCTCCCTTTCGAGCGGAACAGGGGCTGGGAGAGCAGCCTCGGGATTCGCCAGGAGGCGCCTGCAGCGCCCTGGGTCCGCGTCAGGCATGGAGGATAGGGGACCCTCGGGGGTCCCCGCGTGAGGGGGGGAGGCGGACAGGTATAACTGGCACCTGTGGGGGTGGCCTCCAGGGAGTCGATTCGAGGGGACTCAGCCTTTTCTCTCCGGTCAGCAGCCCAGGGGGCAATCGGGCTTCCCTCGAATTGCAGGGGGCGAAGGTTGTGCTTTTCCCGCGCGGCGCAGGGGGAAGCGGGGGTGGCCTCTCTGAGAATCGGGGGCGTGTGGCGCGCTCGGGGGAGCCTCTTCTTGTTCGCCTCTGAGAAGTCCAGGCCTCTCCTTTTGAACATCGCCAGGGGCTGCTGGGCTTCCCCTCGCCTCACGTCCATGAGTTAGAAAATCTCTCAGACTCGCTCTTGCCGATGGGGTTTCCTCGGGGACCTTTGGTTGACTTGCGGCCGGCCAACTGGCCCACTTGGGGCCCTCTTTCGAGAACCTCAGGAAGAGAGGCGAAGAGGCGAGAGTCCCGCTCTGGAGGAGGCGAGAGGGAATGTAGAGGAATTGCGATTGGATGCATTCTCAGGAAGGGGATTGGACCTCCCCCCTTTCGAGAGGAGGGGGCCGACGGCAGACGGGGGGCCCCTCGCGAGCTTAGGCCTATCTGGGAGACTCAGGGTTCCGCTCGCCTGTGGATACACGGGTATCCCAGGGGAACCTTCTGGGGGCGCCAGACTGAGAGGGAGTCTCTTGCCTCCGTGTGAGAGAAGGGATGGCCAGCTCCAGAGGAGAAGGCAGGGGGGATCTCGCGTCTCTCTCAGTCCCAAGGGCCCCGTTCTCGCAAGGAGAGGGGGGCCCGGGGGACGCCCCTCGCGGAATTGCCGGGCGGGAAGCCGTCGCTTTTCCGGCAAGGTTGTCCGCAGGATCGCCTCGAGGGGACACCTGGAGTTCGCCCGCAAGGAGTCGAAGCCCCGTTCGGAGCCGAAGACAAGGGGGCGGGGCATTGCTCTCTCATGCCCTTGCAAGGAGCCTCTCCCTCTATGCGTTGCGTAGGCTCTCGGGGGTGTATCTCGACTGTGCGGCGGTGCATCTCGAGTTGCGGCGGGTACCCCGGCCCGTCTCCCCCGTTATCCCAGAGGGCTTCCCCATGCCTCACGTTCAGGCGAAGACTAGGGGCCCGAGCAGCCTCGGGATTCGCCAGGACGCTGTTTGCAGGCGCCCTGGGTCCGCGTCAGGCATCGGGTAGGACCTATGGGGGTCTGCCGCGGGGTGGAGGGGGACAGGGTTTAACTGGCCCTTGGGGCACAGGATCCTCTTGAAGTCGAGGGGACTCAGCCTGAGAGGCGACAGGCCAGTCCGTCGGGCTGTTGGCGGCAGCGCGCAGGTCAAGTGGCCAGGCGATCCGAGCGCGGGGCCAAGGCATTGTCAGGAAGGGGATTGGCTCCTCCTGAATCGGGGGATGTGGCGCCTCGGGAGCCTCTTCTTCGACCTGAGAGGTCCGCAGGCCTCCTTTGACGATACGGGGCTGCTGGGCGATTCCCCTCGGCCTCAGCGGTCCAGGGAACTGGAGACTTGACGAGGGGGTTCCGCTCGGACCTGTGGACTTGACGGCCGGATCCAGGGCCCCTTGGGGCTCTTCTCGATGTAGGGCCCTAGGCGAGAGTCCCGCTCTGGAGGTGCGAGGCAGGCGCCAGATGTGGGGTGGTTGCGATGGCATTCAGGAAGGGGATTGGATACCCCCTTTCGAGCGAGAACAGGGCCGACAGTGACAGACTGCAAGACGAGTGGGCCCCTCGGCGACGCGGTTCTTCAGTCTTGTGGATCGGGTAGCCCAGGGACCTCGCGCTTCGCCTGGTAGGACAATGCCGGCTTGCAGCGCCGAGAGGTAACTGTGGACGGCTGAGTCGCTGCAGTGAATCAAGACACGGGTAGCGCATGGAACCTCTGTATGGCAGGCAGCCCTGTGGGAGATGGCAGCTCTAGCTCTTGATCCGTCGGGGGGATCCCCGGGCCAGCACGGAGGGAGGATGAGGGGCCAGGGTGATGCCTCAAGCGGTGGCCCGTGAACCCCGCTGTTCTTGGTGGTTGGCCGGGGATCTCGGTACACAAGGAGTCGCCCGCAAGGGTCAAGCATGCCGGAATGTGCTCCGGCATGCTTCCATGCCTGGGAAGGGAAAAGCGCACTCCTCCCTCTATGGGCGTGGCCTTCACGGGGGGGTTTCTCGAGGACTGGCGGCGGTGCAATTTCTCGAGTTGCGGTGCGGGATAGGTACCCACGCTGCCCGTCTCCCCCGTTAGCCCAGCGGGGTCGCCATGCCTCCTTTCGAGGGGAACAGGGGGAGGGGCACCGAGCAGCCTCTCGGGATTCGCCAGGAGGCGCTGCAGCGCCCTGGGATCCGCGCGTCAGGCATGGAGTAGGGTCCCTCGGGAGGGTGTTTCCGGAGGGGATTCTCGGGGGGACAGGGCAGTAACAGTAAACTTGGGCACCGGTGGGGGTGGCCTCCAGGGAGTCGAGAGGGACTCAGCCTTTTTTCTGTCCACGGTCACACAGCCAAGGGCAATCGGGCTTCCCCTCGAATGCAGGGGCGACTGGTCGTGCTTTTCCGCGCGCGCAGCGGGGGAAGCGACACAGGGGGGTGGCCTCTCTGAATCGGGGGCGTGTGGCGCCTCGGGGAGCCTCTCTTGTTGCCTCTGAGAAGTCCAGGCCTCCTTTTGACATCGCGCCAGGGGCTGCTGGGCTTCCCCCCTCGCCTCACGTCCAGGGAACTGGACTCGCTTGCCGATGGGGGTTCCTCGGGGACCTTTGGGTCTTGCGGCCGGAACTGGCCCCTTGGGGCCTCTTCTCGAACCTTCAGGGAGAGGGCGAGAGTCCCGCTCTGGAGGTGCGAGGGAATGTAGGGATTGCGATGGCAATTCAGGAAGGGGGATTGGACCCCCCTTTCGAGAGGAGGGGCCGACGGGATCGGACGGGGGGCCCCTCGCGAGTGGGCCTCTGGAGACTCAGGGTTTCCGCTCGCCCTGTGGACACGGGTATCCAAGGGGAACCTCTGGGAGGGGCGCCTAGTAGGGAGTCCAGCCTCCGTTGCAGCGCTCAAGAGAGAAGGCAGGACGGCTCTCGGGCGTCGCTGCAGATCCCAAGGGGCCCCGTCTCGCAAGGAAGGGGGGCCCGGGGGACGCCCTCGCCGGTGTGGCGGGAAGCCCCCGCTTTTCTTGGCAGGTTGGCCCCGGGGATCTCGGGGGGACACCTGGAGTCGCCCCGCAAGGAGTCAAGCCCCCGTTCGGACCGGCCGGGTGCCGGGGTTGCTGCTCTCATGCCCCTGCTATCCATCTCCTCCTCCTCTGCAAGGGAAAAGCGCCTCCTCCCCTCATATGGCGGCGTGGCCTTCACGAGTTAGCCCAGCGGGGTCGCCATGACCATTACCCGCGCGGCGGGCCCGAATCGGCCGCAGGAAGAACTTCTGTTTTGCGCATCTCGCCCTTGGTACCCGGATAGTCACTGGCGAGGGGGCGCCAGTTGGTCCCGTCTGGGGGTGATTTTCCCGGTATACCCCATTCCCCAGATGTGAGTCCTCTTGATACTCGTGTCTACCTCCATACACTGGCTTACCCTCCCACGGGCCGATCGTTGTAACCCCGCCTTACTTTGTCCCTCCTGACTGATCATTTACGCGCCGGGCGCCGGGGGAAGCGGGGGTAGCCTCTCATGAATGGGGTGTAGGGCGCCTGGGGAGCTCTATAGTTTCAGATGTCTCAGACATGCTCTTTGACTTCAGCCAGGGGCTGGTGGCATCCCTCGCCTCCCGTTCAGGGAAGGACCTCGCTTGCGATGGGGGTTCTCGGGGACCTTTGGGTCTTGCGGCAGGATACGGACCTTGGGGCCTTTCTGAACTCAGGAGAGGCGAGAGTCCCGCTCTGGAGGTGCGAGGGAATGTAGGGATTGCGATGGCATTCAGGAAGGGGATTGGACCCCCCTTTCGAGAGGAGGGGCCGACGGCGACGGGGGGCCCCTCGCGAGCGGCCTCTGGAGACTCAGGGTTCCGCTCGCCTGTGGACACGGGTATCCCAGGGAACCTCTGGGGGCGCCTAGAGGGAGTCCAGCCTCCGTTGCAGCGCCAGAGAGAAGGCAGGACGGCTCTCGCGTCGCTGCAGATCCCAAGGGCCCCGTCTCGCAAGGAGGGGGGCCCGGGGGACGCCCTCGCGGTGTGGCGGGAAGCCCCGCTTTCTTGGCAGGTTGGCCCGGGGATCTCGGGGGACACCTGGAGTCGCCCGCAAGGAGTCAAGCCCCGTTCGGAGCCGGAACAGGTGCCGGGGCATGCTCTCCATGCCCTGCAAGGGAAAAGCGCCTCCTCCCTCTATGGGCGTGGCCTCACGGGGGTGTTCTCGACTTGCGGCGGTGCATTCTCGAGTTGCGGCGGGTACCCCGGCCCGTCTCCCCCGTTAGCCCAGCGGGGTCGCCATGCCTCCTTTCGAGCGGACAGGGGCCCGAGCAGCCTCGGGATTCGCCAGGAGGCGCTGCAGCGCCCTGGGTCCGCGTCAGGCATGGAGCTAGGACCCTCGGGGGTCCCCGGAGGGGGGGAGGGGACAGGTATAACTGGCACCTGTGGGGTGGCCTCCAGGGAGTCGAGGGGACTCAGCCTTTCTCTCCGGTCACAGCCAAGGGCAATCGGGCTTCCCCTCGAATGCAGGGGCGAAGGTCGCGCTTTTCCGCGCGGCGCAGGGGGAAGCGGGGGTGGCCTCTCTGAATCGGGGGCGTGGCGCCTCGGGGAGCCTCTCTTGTTGCCTCTGAGAAGTCCAGGCCTCCTTTGACATCGCCAGGGGCTGCTGGCTTCCCCTCGCCTCACGTCCAGGGAACTGGACTCGCTTGCCGATGGGGGTTCCTCGGGGACCTTTGGTCTTGCGGCCGGAACTGGCCCCTTGGGGCCTCTTCTCGAACCTCAGGAGAGGCGAGAGTCCCGCTCTGGAGGTGCGAGGGAATGTAGGGATTGCGATGGCATTCAGGAAGGGGATTGGACCCCCCTTTCGAGAGGAGGGGCCGACGGCGACGGGGGGCCCCTCGCGAGCGGCCTCTGGAGACTCAGGGTTCCGCTCGCCTGTGGACACGGGTATCCCAGGGAACCTCTGGGGGCGCCTAGAGGGAGTCCAGCCTCCGTTGCAGCGCCAGAGAGAAGGCAGGACGGCTCTCGCGTCGCTGCAGATCCCAAGGGCCCCGTCTCGCAAGGAGGGGGGCCCGGGGGACGCCCTCGCGGTGTGGCGGGAAGCCCCGCTTTCTTGGCAGGTTGGCCCGGGGATCTCGGGGGACACCTGGAGTCGCCCGCAAGGAGTCAAGCCCCGTTCGGAGCCGGAACAGGTGCCGGGGCATGCTCTCCATGCCCTGCAAGGGAAAAGCGCCTCCTCCCTCTATGGGCGTGGCCTCACGGGGGTGTTCTCGACTTGCGGCGGTGCATTCTCGAGTTGCGGCGGGTACCCCGGCCCGTCTCCCCCGTTAGCCCAGCGGGGTCGCCATGCCTCCTTTCGAGCGGACAGGGGCCCGAGCAGCCTCGGGATTCGCCAGGAGGCGCTGCAGCGCCCTGGGTCCGCGTCAGGCATGGAGCTAGGACCCTCGGGGGTCCCCGGAGGGGGGGAGGGGACAGGTATAACTGGCACCTGTGGGGTGGCCTCCAGGGAGTCGAGGGGACTCAGCCTTTCTCTCCGGTCACAGCCAAGGGCAATCGGGCTTCCCCTCGAATGCAGGGGCGAAGGTCGCGCTTTTCCGCGCGGCGCAGGGGGAAGCGGGGGTGGCCTCTCTGAATCGGGGGCGTGGCGCCTCGGGGAGCCTCTCTTGTTGCCTCTGAGAAGTCCAGGCCTCCTTTGACATCGCCAGGGGCTGCTGGGCTTCCCCTCGCCTCACGTCCAGGGAACTGGACTCGCTTGCCGATGGGGGTTCCTCGGGGACCTTTGGTCTTGCGGCCGGAACTGGCCCCTTGGGGCCTCTTCTCGAACCTCAGGAGAGGCGAGAGTCCCGCTCTGGAGGTGCGAGGGAATGTAGGGATTGCGATGGCATTCAGGAAGGGGATTGGACCCCCCTTTCGAGAGGAGGGGCCGACGGCGACGGGGGGCCCCTCGCGAGCGGCCTCTGGAGACTCAGGGTTCCGCTCGCCTGTGGACACGGGTATCCCAGGGAACCTCTGGGGGCGCCTAGAGGGAGTCCAGCCTCCGTTGCAGCGCCAGAGAGAAGGCAGGACGGCTCTCGCGTCGCTGCAGATCCCAAGGGCCCCGTCTCGCAAGGAGGGGGGCCCGGGGGACGCCCTCGCGGTGTGGCGGGAAGCCCCGCTTTCTTGGCAGGTTGGCCCGGGGATCTCGGGGGACACCTGGAGTCGCCCGCAAGGAGTCAAGCCCCGTTCGGAGCCGGAACAGGTGCCGGGGCATGCTCTCCATGCCCTGCAAGGGAAAAGCGCCTCCTCCCTCTATGGGCGTGGCCTCACGGGGGTGTTCTCGACTTGCGGCGGTGCATTCTCGAGTTGCGGCGGGTACCCCGGCCCGTCTCCCCCGTTAGCCCAGCGGGGTCGCCATGCCTCCTTTCGAGCGGACAGGGGCCCGAGCAGCCTCGGGATTCGCCAGGAGGCGCTGCAGCAGCGCCCTGGGTCCGCGTCAGGCATGGAGCTAGGACCCTCGGGGGTCCCCGGAGGGGGGGAGGGGACAGGTATAACTGGCACCTGTGGGGTGGCCTCCAGGGAGTCGAGGGGACTCAGCCTTTCTCTCCGGTCACAGCCAAGGGCAATCGGGCTTCCCCTCGAATGCAGGGGCGAAGGTCGGTTTTTTTCCGCGCGGCGCAGGGGGAAGCGGGGGTGGCCTCTCTGAATCGGGGGCGTGGCGCCTCGGGGAGCCTCTCTTGTTGCCTCTGAGAAGTCCAGGCCTCCTTTGACATCGCCAGGGGCTGCTGGGCTTCCCCTCGCCTCACGTCCAGGGAACTGGACTCGCTTGCCGATGGGGGTTCCTCGGGGACCTTTGGTCTTGCGGCCGGAACTGGCCCCTTGGGGCCTCTTCTCGAACCTCAGGAGAGGCGAGAGTCCCGCTCTGGAGGTGCGAGGGAATGTAGGGATTGCGATGGCATTCAGGAAGGGGATTGGACCCCCCTTTCGAGAGGAGGGGCCGACGGCGACGGGGGGCCCCTCGCGAGCGGCCTCTGGAGACTCAGGGTTCCGCTCGCCTGTGGACACGGGTATCCCAGGGAACCTCTGGGGGCGCCTAGAGGGAGTCCAGCCTCCGTTGCAGCGCCAGAGAGAAGGCAGGACGGCTCTCGCGCGTGCTGCTGCAGATCCCAAGGGCCCCGTCTCGCAAGGAGGGGGGGGCCCGGGGGACGCCCTCGCGGTGTGGCGGGAAGCCCCGCTTTCTTGGCAGGTTGGCCCGGGGATCTCGGGGGACACCTGGAGTCGCCCGCAAGGAGTCAAGCCCCGTTCGGAGCCGGAACAGGTGCCGGGGCATGCTCTCCATGCCCTGCAAGGGAAAAGCGCCTCCTCCCTCTATGGGCGTGGCCTCACGGGGGTGTTCTCGACTTGCGGCGGTGCATTCTCGAGTTGCGGCGGGTACCCCGGCCCGTCTCCCCCGTTAGCCCAGCGGGGTCGCCATGCCTCCTTTCGAGCGGACAGGGGCCCGAGCAGCCTCGGGATTCGCCAGGAGGCGCTGCAGCGCCCTGGGTCCGCGTCAGGCATGGAGCTAGGACCCTCGGGGGTCCCCGGAGGGGGGGAGGGGACAGGTATAACTGGCACCTGTGGGGTGGCCTCCAGGGAGTCGAGGGGACTCAGCCTTTCTCTCCGGTCACAGCCAAGGGCAATCGGGCTTCCCCCTCGAATGCAGGGGCGAAGGTCGTGCTTTTCCGCGCGGCGCAGGGGGGAAGCGGGGGTGGCCTCTCTGAATCGGGGGCGTGGCGCCTCGGGGAGCCTCTCTTGTTGCCTCTGAGAAGTCCAGGCCTCCTTTGACATCGCCAGGGGCTGCTGGGCTTCCCCTCGCCTCACGTCCAGGGAACTGGACTCGCTTGCCGATGGGGGTTCCTCGGGGACCTTTGGTCTTGCGGCCGGAACTGGCCCCTTGGGGCCTCTTCTCGAACCTCAGGAGAGGCGAGAGTCCCGCTCTGGAGGTGCGAGGGAATGTAGGGATTGCGATGGCATTCAGGAAGGGGATTGGACCCCCCTTTCGAGAGGAGGGGCCGACGGCGACGGGGGGCCCCTCGCGAGCGGCCTCTGGAGACTCAGGGTTCCGCTCGCCTGTGGACACGGGTATCCCAGGGAACCTCTGGGGGCGCCTAGAGGGAGTCCAGCCTCCGTTGCAGCGCCAGAGAGAAGGCAGGACGGCTCTCGCGTCGCTGCAGATCCCAAGGGCCCCGTCTCGCAAGGAGGGGGGCCCGGGGGACGCCCTCGCGGTGTGGCGGGAAGCCCCGCTTTCTTGGCAGGTTGGCCCGGGGATCTCGGGGGACACCTGGAGTCGCCCGCAAGGAGTCAAGCCCCGTTCGGAGCCGGAACAGGTGCCGGGGCATGCTCTCCATGCCCTGCAAGGGAAAAGCGCCTCCTCCCTCTATGGGCGTGGCCTCACGGGGGTGTTCTCGACTTGCGGCGGTGCATTCTCGAGTTGCGGCGGGTACCCCGGCCCGTCTCCCCCGTTAGCCCAGCGGGGTCGCCATGCCTCCTTTCGAGCGGACAGGGGCCCGAGCAGCCTCGGGATTCGCCAGGAGGCGCTGCAGCGCCCTGGGTCCGCGTCAGGCATGGAGCTAGGACCCTCGGGGGTCCCCGGAGGGGGGGAGGGGACAGGTATAACTGGCACCTGTGGGGTGGCCTCCAGGGAGTCGAGGGGACTCAGCCTTTCTCTCCGGTCACAGCCAAGGGCAATCGGGCTTCCCCCCCTCGAATGCAGGGGCGAAGGTCGTGCTTTTCCGCGCGGCGCAGGGGGAAGCGGGGGGGGCCTCTCTGAATCGGGGGCGTGGCGCCTCGGGGAGCCTCTCTTGTTGCCTCTGAGAAGTCCAGGCCTCCTTTGACATCGCCAGGGGCTGCTGGGCTTCCCCTCGCCTCACGTCCAGGGAACTGGACTCGCTTGCCGATGGGGGTTCCTCGGGGACCTTTGGTCTTTGTCTTGCGGCCGGAACTGGCCCCTTGGGGCCTCTTCTCGAACCTCAGGAGAGGCGAGAGTCCCGCTCTGGAGGTGCGAGGGAATGTAGGGATTGCGATGGCATTCAGGAAGGGGATTGGACCCCCCTTTCGAGAGGAGGGGCCGACGGCGACGGGGGGCCCCTCGCGAGCGGCCTCTGGAGACTCAGGGTTCCGCTCGCCTGTGGACACGGGTATCCCAGGGAACCTCTGGGGGCGCCTAGAGGGAGTCCAGCCTCCGTTGCAGCGCCAGAGAGAAGGCAGGACGGCTCTCGCGTCGCTGCAGATCCCAAGGGCCCCGTCTCGCAAGGAGGGGGGCCCGGGGGACGCCCTCGCGGTGTGGCGGGAAGCCCCGCTTTCTTGGCAGGTTGGCCCGGGGGGATCTCGGGGGACACCTGGAGTCGCCCGCAAGGAGTCAAGCCCCGTTCGGAGCCGGAACAGGTGCCGGGGCATGCTCTCCATGCCCTGCAAGGGAAAAGCGCCTCCTCCCTCTATGGGCGTGGCCTCACGGGGGTGTTCTCGACTTGCGGCGGTGCATTCTCGAGTTGCGGCGGGTACCCCGGCCCGTCTCCCCCGTTAGCCCAGCGGGGTCGCCATGCCTCCTTTCGAGCGGACAGGGGCCCGAGCAGCCTCGGGATTCGCCAGGAGGCGCTGCAGCGCCCTGGGTCCGCGTCAGGCATGGAGCTAAGACCCTCGGGGTCCCCGAGGGGGAGGGGACAGGTATAACTGGCACCTGTGGTGGTGCCTCCAGGAGACGAGGGACTCAGCCATTTCTCTCCGTCCACAGCCCAAGGGAATCGGGCTACACCCTCGAATTGCGGCGAAGGTCGTGCTTTTCCGCGCTGGCGCAGGGGGAAGCGGGGGTGGCCTCTCTGAATCGGGGCGGTGGCGCCTCGGGGACCTCTCTGTTGCCTCTGAGAAGTCAGGCCTCCTTGACATCGCCAGGGGCTGCTGGGCTTCCCCTCTGCCTCACGTCCAGGGAAACTGGAACTATCTTGCCGATGGGGGTTCCTCGTGGACCTTTGGTTCTTGCGGCCGGAAACCTGGCCCCTTGGGGCCTCTCTTCTCGAACCTCAGGAGAGGGAGAGTCCCGCTCTGGAGGAGCGAGGGAATGTGGGATTGCGATGGCATTCAGGAAGTGATTGGATCCCCTTTCGAGAGGACGGGGCCCGACGGCGACGGGGGGCCCCCTCGCGAGCGGCCTCTGGAGACTCAGGGTTCCGCTCGCCTGTGGACACGGGTATCCCAGGGAACCTCTGGGGGCGCCTAGAGGGAGTCCAGCCTCCGTTGCAGCGCCAGAGAGAAGGCAGGACGGCTCTCGCGTCGCTGCAGATCCCAAGGGCCCCGTCTCGCAAGGAGGGGGGCCCGGGGGACGCCCTCGCGGTGTGGCGGGAAGCCCCGCTTTCTTGGCAGGTTGGCCCGGGGATCTCGGGGGACACCTGGAGTCGCCCGCAAGGAGTCAAGCCCCGTTCGGAGCCGGAACAGGCCGGGGGCATGCTCTCCATGCCCTGCAAGGGAAAAGCGCCTCCTCCCTCTATGGGCGTGGCCTCACGGGGGTGTTCTCCACTTGCGGCGGTGCATTCTCGAGTTGCGGCGGGTACCCCGGCCCGTCTCCCCCCCGTTAGCCCAGCGGGGTCGCCATGCCTCCTTTCGAGCGGACAGGGGCCCCGAGCAGCCTCGGGATTCGCCAGGAGGCGCTGCAGCGCCCTGGGTCCGCGTCAGGCATGGAGCTAGGACCCTCGGGGGTCCCCGGAGGGGGGGGAGGGGACAGGTATAACTGGCACCTGTGGGGTGGCCTCCAGGGAGTCGAGGGGACTCAGCCTTTCTCTCCGGTCACAGCCAAGGGCAATCGGGCTTCCCCTCGAATGCAGGGGCGAAGGTCGTGCTTTTCCGCGCGGCGCAGGGGGAAGCGGGGGTGGGCCTCTCTGAATCGGGGGCGTGGCGCCTCGGGGAGCCTCTCTTGTTGCCTCTGAGAAGTCCAGGCCTCCTTTGAATCGCCAGGGGCTGCTGGGCTTCCCCTCGCCTCACGTCCAGGGAACTGGACTCGCTTGCCGATGGGGGTTCCTCTCGGGGACCTTTGGTCTTGCGGCCGGAACTGGCCCCTTGGGGCCTCTTCTCGAACCTCAGGAGAGGCGAGAGTCCCGCTCTGGAGGTGCGAGGGAATGTAGGGATTGCGATGGCATTCAGGAAGGGGATTGGACCCCCCTTTCGAGAGGAGGGGCCGACGGCGACGGGGGGCCCCTCGCGAGCGGCCTCTGGAGACTCAGGGTTCCGCTCGCCTGTGGACACGGGTATCCCAGGGAACCTCTGGGGGCGCCTAGAGGGAGTCCAGCCTCCGTTGCAGCGCCAGAGAGAAGGCAGGACGGCTCTCGCGTCGCTGCAGATCCCAAGGGCCCCGTCTCGCAAGGAGGGGGGCCCGGGGGACGCCCTCGCGCGGTGTGGCGGGAAGCCCCGCTTTCTTGGCAGGTTGGCCCGGGGATCTCGGGGGACACCTGGAGTCGCCCGCAAGGAGTCAAGCCCCGTTCGGAGCCGGAACAGGTGCCGGGGCATGCTCTCCATGCCCTGCAAGGGAAAAGCGCCTCCTCCCTCTATGGGCGTGGCCTCACGGGGGTGTTCTCGACTTGCGGCGGTGCATTCTCGAGTTGCGGCGGGTACCCCGGCCCGTCTCCCCCGTTAGCCCAGCGGGGTCGCCATGCCTCCTTTCGAGCGGACAGGGGCCCGAGCAGCCTCGGGATTCGCCAGGAGGCGCTGCAGCGCCCTGGGTCCGCGTCAGGCATGGAGCTAGGACCCTCGGGGGTCCCCGGAGGGGGGGAGGGGACAGGTATAACTGGCACCTGTGGGGTGGCCTCCAGGGAGTCGAGGGGACTCAGCCTTTCTCTCCGGTCACAGCCAAGGGCAATCGGGCTTCCCCTCGAATGCAGGGGCGAAGGTCGTGCTTTTCCGCGCGGCGCAGGGGGAAGCGGGGGTGGCCTCTCTGAATCGGGGGCGTGGCGCCTCGGGGAGCCTCTCTTGTTGCCTCTGAGAAGTCCAGGCCTCCTTTGACATCGCCAGGGGCTGCTGGGCTTCCCCTCGCCTCACGTCCAGGGAACTGGACTCGCTTGCCGATGGGGGTTCCTCGGGGACCTTTGGTCTTGCGGCCGGAACTGGCCCCTTGGGGCCTCTTCTCGAACCTCAGGAGAGGCGAGAGTCCCGCTCTGGAGGTGCGAGGGAATGTAGGGATTGCGATGGCATTCAGGAAGGGGATTGGACCCCCCTTTCGAGAGGAGGGGCCGACGGCGACGGGGGGCCCCTCGCGAGCGGCCTCTGGAGACTCAGGGTTCCGCTCGCCTGTGGACACGGGTATCCCAGGGAACCTCTGGGGGCGCCTAGAGGGAGTCCAGCCTCCGTTGCAGCGCCAGAGAGAAGGCAGGACGGCTCTCGCGTCGCTGCAGATCCCAAGGGCCCCGTCTCGCAAGGAGGGGGGCCCGGGGGACGCCCTCGCGGTGTGGCGGGAAGCCCCGCTTTCTTGGCAGGTTGGCCCGGGGACTCGGGGGACACCTGGAGTCGCCCGCAAGGAGTCAAGCCCCGTTCGGAGC
>JAGTYA010001092.1:0-14170 GCA_024291935.2 Okapia johnstoni | reverse complement strand
GCCTCCTGGCGAATCCCGAGGCTGTCGGGCCCCTGTCCGCTCGAAAGGAGGCATGGCGACCCCGCTGGGCTACGGGGGAGGACGGGCCGGGGTACCCGCCGCAACTCGAGAATGCACCGCCGCAAGTCGAGAACACCCCCGTGGGGCATGGAGAGCATGCCCCGGCACCTGTTCCGGCTCCGAACGGGGCTTGACTCCTTGCGGGCGACTCCAGGTGTCCCCCGAGATCCCCGGGCCAACCTGCCAAGAAAGCGGGGCTTCCCGCCACACCGCGAGGGCGTGTCCCGGGCCCCCCTCCTTGCGAGACGGGGCCCTTGGGATCTGCAGCGACTCGAGAGCCGTCCTGCCTTCTCTCTGGCGCTGCAACGGAGGCTGGACTCCCTCTAGGCGCCCCCAGAGGTTCCCTGGGATACCCGTGTCCACAGGCGAGCGGAACCCTGAGTCTCCAGAGGCCGCTCGCGAGGGGCCCCCCGTCGCCGTCGGCCCCTCCTCTCGAAAGGGGGGGTCAAATCCCCTTCCTGAATGCCATCGCAATCCCTACATTCCCTCGCACCTCCAGAGCGGGACTCTCGCCTCTCCTGAGGTTCGAGAAGAGGCCCCAAGGGGCCAGTTCCGGCCGCAAGACCAAAGGTCCCCGAGGAACCCCCATCGGCAAGCGAGTCCAGTTCCCTGGACGTGAGGCGAGGGGAAGCCCAGCAGCCCCTGGCGATGTCAAAGGAGGCCTGGACTTCTCAGAGGCAACAAGAGAGGCTCCCCGAGGCGCCACGCCCCCGATTCAGAGAGGCCACCCCCGCTTCCCCCTGCGCCGCGCGGAAAAGCACGACCTTCGCCCCTGCATTCGAGGGGAAGCCCGATTGCCCTTGGCTGTGACCGGAGAGAAAGGCTGAGTCCCCTCGACTCCCTGGAGGCCACCCCACAGGTGCCAGTTATACCTGTCCCCTCCCCCCCTCCGGGGACCCCCGAGGGTCCTAGCTCCATGCCTGACGCGGACCCAGGGCGCTGCAGCGCCTCCTGGCGAATCCCGAGGCTGCTCGGGCCCCTGTCCGCTCGAAAGGCATGGCGACCCCGCTGGGCTAACGGGGGAGACGGGCCGGGGTACCCGCCGCAACTCGAGAATGCACCGCCGCAAGTCGAGAACACCCCCGTGAGGCCACGCCCATAGAGGGAGGAGGCGCTTTTCCCTTGCAGGGCATGGAGAGCATGCCCCGGCACCTGTTCCGGCTCCGAACGGGGCTTGACTCCTTGCGGGCGACTCCAGGTGTCCCCCGAGATCCCCGGGCCAACCTGCCAAGAAAGCGGGGCTTCCCGCCACACCGCGAGGGCGTCCCCCGGGCCCCCCTCCTTGCGAGACGGGGCCCTTGGGATCTGCAGCGACTCGAGAGCCGTCCTGCCTTCTCTCTGGCGCTGCAACGGAGGCTGGACTCCCTCTAGGCGCCCCCAGAGGTTCCCTGGGATACCCGTGTCCACAGGCGAGCGGAACCCTGAGTCTCCAGAGGCCGCTCGCGAGGGGCCCCCCGTCGCCGTCGGCCCCTCCTCTCGAAAGGGGGGGTCAAATCCCCTTCCTGAATGCCATCGCAATCCCTACATTCCCTCGCACCTCCAGAGCGGGACTCTCGCCTCTCCTGAGGTTCGAGAAGAGGCCCCAAGGGGCCAGTTCCGGCCGCAAGACCAAAGGTCCCCGAGGAACCCCCATCGGCAAGCGAGTCCAGTTCCCTGGACGTGAGGCGAGGGGAAGCCCAGCAGCCCCTGGCGATGTCAAAGGAGGCCTGGACTTCTCAGAGGCAACAAGAGAGGCTCCCCGAGGCGCCACGCCCCCGATTCAGAGAGGCCACCCCCGCTTCCCCCTGCGCCGCGCGGAAAAGCACGACCTTCGCCCCTGCATTCGAGGGGAAGCCCGATTGCCCTTGGCTGTGACCGGAGAGAAAGGCTGAGTCCCCTCGACTCCCTGGAGGCCACCCCACAGGTGCCAGTTATACCTGTCCCCTCCCCCCCTCCGGGGACCCCCGAGGGTCCTAGCTCCATGCCTGACGCGGACCCAGGGCGCTGCAGCGCCTCCTGGCGAATCCCGAGGCTGCTCGGGCCCCTGTCCGCTCGAAAGGAGGCATGGCGACCCCGCTGGGCTAACGGGGGAGACGGGCCGTGGTACCCGCCGCAACTCGAGAATGCACCGCCGCAAGTCGAGAACACCCCCGTGAGGCCACGCCCATAGAGGGAGGAGGCGCTTTTCCCTTGCAGGGCATGGAGAGCATGCCCCGGCACCTGTTCCGGCTCCGAACGGGGCTTGACTCCTTGCGGGCGACTCCAGGTGTCCCCCGAGATCCCCGGGCCAACCTGCCAAGAAAGCGGGGCTTCCCGCCACACCGCGAGGGCGTCCCCCGGGCCCCCCTCCTTGCGAGACGGGGCCCTTGGGATCTGCAGCGACGCGAGAGCCGTCCTGCCTTCTCTCTGGCGCTGCAACGGAGGCTGGACTCCCTCTAGGCGCCCCCAGAGGTTCCCTGGGATACCCGTGTCCACAGGCGAGCGGAACCCTGAGTCTCCAGAGGCCGCTCGCGAGGGGCCCCCGTCGCCGTCGGCCCCTCCTCTCGAAAGGGGGGTCCAATCCCCTTCCTGAATGCCATCGCAATCCCTACATTCCCTCGCACCTCCAGAGCGGGACTCTCGCCTCTCCTGAGGTTCGAGAAGAGGCCCCAAGGGGCCAGTTCCGGCCGCAAGACCAAAGGTCCCCGAGGAACCCCCATCGGCAAGCGAGTCCAGTTCCCTGGACGTGAGGCGAGGGGAAGCCCAGCAGCCCCTGGCGATGTCAAAGGAGGCCTGGACTTCTCAGAGGCAACAAGAGAGGCTCCCCGAGGCGCCACGCCCCCGATTCAGAGAGGCCACCCCCGCTTCCCCCTGCGCCGCGCGGAAAAGCACGACCTTCGCCCCTGCATTCGAGGGGAAGCCCGATTGCCCTTGGCTGTGACCGGAGAGAAAGGCTGAGTCCCCTCGACTCCCTGGAGGCCACCCCACAGGTGCCAGTTATACCTGTCCCCTCCCCCCCTCCGGGGACCCCCGAGGGTCCTAGCTCCATGCCTGACGCGGACCCAGGGCGCTGCAGCGCCTCCTGGCGAATCCCGAGGCTGCTCGGGCCCCTGTCCGCTCGAAAGGAGGCATGGCGACCCCGCTGGGCTAACGGGGGAGACGGGCCGGGGTACCCGCCGCAACTCGAGAATGCACCGCCGCAAGTCGAGAACACCCCCGTGAGGCCACGCCCATAGAGGGAGGAGGCGCTTTTCCCTTGCAGGGCATGGAGAGCATGCCCCGGCACCTGTTCCGGCTCCGAACGGGGCTTGACTCCTTGCGGGCGACTCCAGGTGACCCCGAGATCCCCGGGCCAACCTGCCAAGAAAGCGGGGCTTCCCGCCACACCGCGAGGGCGTCCCCCGGGCCCCCCTCCTTGCGAGACGGGGCCCTTGGGATCTGCAGCGACGCGAGAGCCGTCCTGCCTTCTCTCTGGCGCTGCAACGGAGGCTGGACTCCCTCTAGGCGCCCCCAGAGGTTCCCTGGGATACCCGTGTCCACAGGCGCGGAACCCTGAGTCTCCAGAGGCCGCTCGCGAGGGGCCCCCCGTCGCCGTCGGCCCCTCCTCTCGAAAGGGGGGTCCAATCCCCTTCCTGAATGCCATCGCAATCCCTACATTCCCTCGCACCTCCAGAGCGGGACTCTCGCCTCTCCTGAGGTTCGAGAAGAGGCCCCAAGGGGCCAGTTCCGGCCGCAAGACCAAAGGTCCCCGAGGAACCCCCATCGGCAAGCGAGTCCAGTTCCCTGGACGTGAGGCGAGGGGAAGCCCAGCAGCCCCTGGCGATGTCAAAGGAGGCCTGGACTTCTCAGAGGCAACAAGAGAGGCTCCCCGAGGCGCCACGCCCCCGATTCAGAGAGGCCACCCCCGCTTCCCCCTGCGCCGCGCGGAAAAGCACGACCTTCGCCCCTGCATTCGAGGGGAAGCCCGATTGCCCTTGGCTGTGACCGGAGAGAAAGGCTGAGTCCCCTCGACTCCCTGGAGGCCACCCCACAGGTGCCAGTTATACCTGTCCCCTCCCCCCCTCCGGGGACCCCCGAGGGTCCTAGCTCCATGCCTGACGCGGACCCAGGGCGCTGCAGCGCCTCCTGGCGAATCCCGAGGCTGCTCGGGCCCCTGTCCGCTCGAAAGGAGGCATGGCGACCCCGCTGGGCTAACGGGGGAGACGGGCCGGGGTACCCGCCGCAACTCGAGAATGCACCGCCGCAAGTCGAGAACACCCCCGTGAGGCCACGCCCATAGAGGGAGGAGGCGCTTTTCCCTTGCAGGGCATGGAGAGCATGCCCCGGCACCTGTTCCGGCTCCGAACGGGGCTTGACTCCTTGCGGGCGACTCCAGGTGACCCCGAGATCCCCGGGCCAACCTGCCAAGAAAGCGGGGCTTCCCGCCACACCGCGAGGGCGTCCCCCGGGCCCCCCTCCTTGCGAGACGGGGCCCTTGGGATCTGCAGCGACGCGAGAGCCGTCCTGCCTTCTCTCTGGCGCTGCAAACGGAGGCTGGACTCCCTCTAGGCGCCCCCAGAGGTTCCCTGGGATACCCGTGTCCACAGGCGCGGAACCCTGAGTCTCCAGAGGCCGCTCGCGAGGGGCCCCCCGTCGCCGTCGGCCCCTCCTCTCGAAAGGGGGGTCCAATCCCCTTCCTGAATGCCATCGCAATCCCTACATTCCCTCGCACCTCCAGAGCGGGACTCTCGCCTCTCCTGAGGTTCGAGAAGAGGCCCCAAGGGGCCAGTTCCGGCCGCAAGACCAAAGGTCCCCGAGGAACCCCCATCGGCAAGCGAGTCCAGTTCCCTGGACGTGAGGCGAGGGGAAGCCCAGCAGCCCCTGGCGATGTCAAAGGAGGCCTGGACTTCTCAGAGGCAACAAGAGAGGCTCCCCGAGGCGCCACGCCCCCGATTCAGAGAGGCCACCCCCGCTTCCCCCTGCGCCGCGCGGAAAAAAGCACGACCTTCGCCCCTGCATTCGAGGGGAAGCCCGATTGCCCTTGGCTGTGACCGGAGAGAAAGGCTGAGTCCCCTCGACTCCCTGGAGGCCACCCCACAGGTGCCAGTTATACCTGTCCCCTCCCCCCTCCGGGGGGGACCCGAGGGTCCTAGCTCCATGCCTGACGCGGACCCAGGGCGCTGCAGCGCCTCCTGGCGAATCCCGAGGCTGCTCGGGCCCCTGTCCGCTCGAAAGGAGGCATGGCGACCCCGCTGGGCTAACGGGGGAGACGGGCCGGGGTACCCGCCGCAACTCGAGAATGCACCGCCGCAAGTCGAGAACACCCCCGTGAGGCCACGCCCATAGAGGGAGGAGGCGCTTTTCCCTTGCAGGGCATGGAGAGCATGCCCCGGCACCTGTTCCGGCTCCGAACGGGGCTTGACTCCTTGCGGGCGACTCCAGGTGTCCCCCGAGATCCCCGGGCCAACCTGCCAAGAAAGCGGGGCTTCCCGCCACACCGCGAGGGCGTCCCCCGGGCCCCCCTCCTTGCGAGACGGGGCCCTTGGGATCTGCAGCGACGCGAGAGCCGTCCTGCCTTCTCTCT
This sequence comes from Okapia johnstoni, assembly GCA_024291935.2. Lineage (NCBI taxonomy): Eukaryota > Metazoa > Chordata > Mammalia > Artiodactyla > Giraffidae > Okapia > Okapia johnstoni. The sequence goes on along the minus strand of JAGTYA010001092.1, from coordinate 8,589 downwards.
GGCGCTGCAACGGAGGCTGGACTCCCTCTAGGCGCCCCCAGAGGTTCCCTGGGATACCCGTGTCCACAGGCGAGCGGAACCCTGAGTCTCCAGAGGCCGCTCGCGAGGGGCCCCCCGTCGCCGTCGGCCCCTCCTCTCGAAAGGGGGGTCCAATCCCCTTCCTGAATGCCATCGCAATCCCTACATTCCCTCGCACCTCCAGAGCGGGACTCTCGCCTCTCCTGAGGTTCGAGAAGAGGCCCCAAGGGGCCAGTTCCGGCCGCAAGACCAAAGGTCCCCGAGGAACCCCCATCGGCAAGCGAGTCCAGTTCCCTGGACGTGAGGCGAGGGGAAGCCCAGCAGCCCCTGGCGATGTCAAAGGAGGCCCTGGACTTCTCAGAGGCAACAAGAGAGGCTCCCCGAGGCGCCACGCCCCCGATTCAGAGAGGCCACCCCCGCTTCCCCCTGCGCCGCGCGGAAAAAAGCACGACCTTCGCCCCTGCATTCGAGGGGAAGCCCGATTGCCCTTGGCTGTGACCGGAGAGAAAGGCTGAGTCCCCTCGACTCCCTGGAGGCCACCCCACAGGTGCCAGTTATACCTGTCCCCTCCCCCCTCCGGGGGACCCCCGAGGGTCCTAGCTCCATGCCTGACGCGGACCCAGGGCGCTGCAGCGCCTCCTGGCGAATCCCGAGGCTGCTCGGGCCCCTGTCCGCTTGAAAGGAGGCATGGCGACCCCGCTGGGCTAACGGGGGAGACGGGCCGGGGGTACCCGCCGCAACTCGAGAATGCACCGCCGCAAGTCGAGAACACCCCCCGTGAGGCCACGCCCATAGAGGGAGGAGGCGCTTTTCCCTTGCAGGGCATGGAGAGCATGCCCCGGCACCTGTTCCGGCTCCGAACGGGGCTTGACTCCTTGCGGGCGACTCCAGGTGTCCCCCGAGATCCCCGGGCCAACCTGCCAAGAAAGCGGGGCTTCCCGCCACACCGCGAGGGCGTCCCCCGGGCCCCCCTCCTTGCGAGACGGGGCCCTTGGGATCTGCAGCGACGCGAGAGCCGTCCTGCCTTCTCTCTGGCGCTGCAACGGAGGCTGGACTCCCTCTAGGCGCCCCCAGAGGTTCCCTGGGATACCCGTGTCCACAGGCGAGCGGAACCCTGAGTCTCCAGAGGCCGCTCGCGAGGGGCCCCCCGTCGCCGTCGGCCCCTCCTCTCGAAAGGGGGGTCCAATCCCCTTCCTGAATGCCATCGCAATCCCTACATTCCCTCGCACCTCCAGAGCGGGACTCTCGCCTCTCCTGAGGTTCGAGAAGAGGCCCCAAGGGGCCAGTTCCGGCCGCAAGACCAAAGGTCCCCGAGGAACCCCCATCGGCAAGCGAGTCCAGTTCCCTGGACGTGAGGCGAGGGGAAGCCCAGCAGCCCCTGGCGATGTCAAAGGAGGCCTGGACTTCTCAGAGGCAACAAGAGAGGCTCCCCGAGGCGCCACGCCCCGATTCAGAGAGGCCACCCCCGCTTCCCCCTGCGCCGCGCGGAAAAGCACGACCTTCGCCCCTGCATTCGAGGGGAAGCCCGATTGCCCTTGGCTGTGACCGGAGAGAAAGGCTGAGTCCCCTCGACTCCCTGGAGGCCACCCCACAGGTGCCAGTTATACCTGTCCCCTCCCCCCCTCCGGGGACCCCCGAGGGTCCTAGCTCCATGCCTGACGCGGACCCAGGGCGCTGCAGCGCCTCCTGGCGAATCCCGAGGCTGCTCGGGCCCCTGTCCGCTCGAAAGGAGGCATGGCGACCCCGCTGGGCTAACGGGGGAGACGGGCCGGGGTACCCGCCGCAACTCGAGAATGCACCGCCCGCAAGTCGAGAACACCCCCGTGAGGCCACGCCCATAGAGGGAGGAGGCGCTTTTTCCCTTGCAGGGCATGGAGAGCATGCCCCGGCACCTGTTCCGGCTCCGAACGGGGCTTGACTCCTTGCGGGCGACTCCAGGTGTCCCCCGAGATCCCCGGGCCAACCTGCCAAGAAAGCGGGGCTTCCCGCCACACCGCGAGGGCGTCCCCCGGGCCCCCCTCCTTGCGAGACGGGGCCCTTGGGATCTGCAGCGACGCGAGAGCCGTCCTGCCTTCTCTCTGGCGCTGCAACGGAGGCTGGACTCCCTCTAGGCGCCCCCAGAGGTTCCCTGGGATACCCGTGTCCACAGGCGAGCGGAACCCTGAGTCTCCAGAGGCCGCTCGCGAGGGGCCCCCCGTCGCCGTCGGCCCCTCCTCTCGAAAGGGGGGTCCAATCCCCTTCCTGAATGCCATCGCAATCCCTACATTCCCTCGCACCTCCAGAGCGGGACTCTCGCCTCTCCTGAGGTTCGAGAAGAGGCCCCAAGGGGCCAGTTCCGGCCGCAAGACCAAAGGTCCCCGAGGAACCCCCATCGGCAAGCGAGTCCAGTTCCCTGGACGTGAGGCGAGGGGAAGCCCAGCAGCCCCTGGCGATGTCAAAGGAGGCCTGGACTTCTCAGAGGCAACAAGAGAGGCTCCCCGAGGCGCCACGCCCCCGATTCAGAGAGGCCACCCCCGCTTCCCCCTGCGCCGCGCGGAAAAAGCACGACCTTCGCCCCTGCATTCGAGGGGAAGCCCGATTGCCCTTGGCTGTGACCGGAGAGAAAGGCTGAGTCCCCTCGACTCCCTGGAGGCCACCCCACAGGTGCCAGTTATACCTGTCCCCTCCCCCCTCCGGGGACCCCCGAGGGTCCTAGCTCCATGCCTGACGCGGACCCAGGGCGCTGCAGCGCCTCCTGGCGAATCCCGAGGCTGCTCGGGCCCCTGTCCGCTCGAAAGGAGGCATGGCGACCCCGCTGGGCTAACGGGGGAGACGGGCCGGGGTACCCGCCGCAACTCGAGAATGCACCGCCGCAAGTCGAGAACACACCCCCGTGAGGCCACGCCCATAGAGGGAGGAGGCGCTTTTCCCTTGCAGGGCATGGAGAGCATGCCCCGGCACCTGTTCCGGCTCCGAACGGGGCTTGACTCCTTGCGGGCGACTCCAGGTGTCCCCCGAGATCCCCGGGCCAACCTGCCAAGAAAGCGGGGCTTCCCGCCACACCGCGAGGGCGTCCCCCGGGCCCCCCTCCTTGCGAGACGGGGCCCTTGGGATCTGCAGCGACGCGAGAGCCGTCCTGCCTTCTCTCTGGCGCTGCAACGGAGGCTGGACTCCCTCTAGGCGCCCCCAGAGGTTCCCTGGGATACCCGTGTCCACAGGCGAGCGGAACCCTGAGTCTCCAGAGGCCGCTCGCGAGGGGCCCCCCGTCGCCGTCGGCCCCTCCTCTCGAAAGGGGGGTCCAATCCCCTTCCTGAATGCCATCGCAATCCCTACATTCCCTCGCACCTCCAGAGCGGGACTCTCGCCTCTCCTGAGGTTCGAGAAGAGGCCCCAAGGGGCCAGTTCCGGCCGCAAGACCAAAGGTCCCCGAGGAACCCCCATCGGCAAGCGAGTCCAGTTCCCTGGGACGTGAGGCGAGGGGAAGCCCAGCAGCCCCTGGCGATGTCAAAGGAGGCCTGGACTTCTCAGAGGCAACAAGAGAGGCTCCCCGAGGCGCCACGCCCCCGATTCAGAGAGGCCACCCCCGCTTCCCCCTGCGCCGCGCGGAAAAGCACGACCTTCGCCCCTGCATTCGAGGGGAAGCCCGATTGCCCTTGGCTGTGACCGGAGAGAAAGGCTGAGTCCCCTCGACTCCCTGGAGGCCACCCCACCGGTGCCAGTTATACCTGTCCCCTCCCCCCCTCCGGGGACCCCCGAGGGTCCTAGCTCCATGCCTGACGCGGACCCAGGGCGCTGCAGCGCCTCCTGGCGAATCCCGAGGCTGCTCGGGCCCCTGTCCGCTCGAAAGGAGGCATGGCGACCCCGCTGGGCTAACGGGGGAGACGGGCCGGGGTACCCGCCGCAACTCGAGAATGCACCGCCGCAAGTCGAGAACACCCCCGTGAGGCCACGCCCATAGAGGGAGGAGGCGCTTTTCCCTTGCAGGGCATGGAGAGCATGCCCCGGCACCTGTTCCGGCTCCGAACGGGGCTTGACTCCTTGCGGGCGACTCCAGGTGTCCCCCGAGACCCCGGGCCAACCTGCCAAGAAAGCGGGGCTTCCCGCCACACCGCGAGGGCGTCCCCCGGGCCCCCCTCCTTGCGAGACGGGGCCCTTGGGATCTGCAGCGACGCGAGAGCCGTCCTGCCTTCTCTCTGGCGCTGCAACGGAGGCTGGACTCCCTCTAGGCGCCCCCAGAGGTTCCCTGGGATACCCGTGTCCACAGGCGAGCGGAACCCTGAGTCTCCAGAGGCCGCTCGCGAGGGGCCCCCCGTCGCCGTCGGCCCCTCCTCTCGAAAGGGGGGTCCAATCCCCTTCCTGAATGCCATCGCAATCCCTACATTCCCTCGCACCTCCAGAGCGGGACTCTCGCCTCTCCTGAGGTTCGAGAAGAGGCCCCAAGGGGCCAGTTCCGGCCGCAAGACCAAAGGTCCCCGAGGAACCCCCATCGGCAAGCGAGTCCCAGTTCCCTGGACGTGAGGCGAGGGGAAGCCCAGCAGCCCCTGGCGATGTCAAAGGAGGCCTGGACTTCTCAGAGGCAACAAAGAGAGGCTCCCCGAGGCGCCACGCCCCCGATTCAGAGAGGCCACCCCCGCTTCCCCCTGCGCCGCGCGGAAAAAGCACGACCTTCGCCCCTGCATTCGAGGGGAAGCCCGATTGCCCTTGGCTGTGACCGGAGAGAGAAAGGCTGAGTCCCCTCGACTCCCTGGAGGCCACCCCACAGGTGCCAGTTATACCTGTCCCCTCCCCCCTCCGGGGACCCCCGAGGGTCCTAGCTCCATGCCTGACGCGGACCCAGGGCGCTGCAGCGCCTCCTGGCGAATCCGAGGCTGCTGCTCGGGCCCCTGTCCGCTCGAAAGGAGGCATGGCGACCCCGCTGGGCTAACGGGGGAGACGGGCCGGGGTACCCGCCGCAACTCGAGAATGCACCGCCGCAAGTCGAGAACACCCCCGTGAGGCCACGCCCATAGAGGGAGGAGGCGCTTTTCCCTTGCAGGGCATGGAGAGCATGCCCCGGCACCTGTTCCGGCTCCGAACGGGGCTTGACTCCTTGCGGGCGACTCCAGGTGTCCCCCGAGATCCCCGGGCCAACCTGCCAAGAAAGCGGGGCTTCCCGCCACCGCGAGGGCGTCCCCCGGGCCCCCCTCCTTGCGAGACGGGGCCCTTGGGATCTGCAGCGACGCGAGAGCCGTCCTGCCTTCTCTCTGGCGCTGCAACGGAGGCTGGACTCCCTCTAGGCGCCCCCAGAGGTTCCCTGGGATACCCGTGTCCACAGGCGAGCGGAACCCTGAGTCTCCAGAGGCCGCTCGCGAGGGGCCCCCCGTCGCCGTCGGCCCCTCCTCTCGAAAGGGGGGTCCAATCCCCTTCCTGAATGCCATCGCAATCCCTACATTCCCTCGCACCTCCAGAGCGGGACTCTCGCCTCTCCTGAGGTTCGAGAAGAGGCCCCAAGGGGCCAGTTCCGGCCGCAAGACCAAAGGTCCCCGAGGAACCCCCATCGGCAAGCGAGTCCAGTTCCCTGGACGTGAGGCGAGGGGAAGCCCAGCAGCCCCTGGCGATGTCAAAGGAGGCCTGGACTTCTCAGAGGCAACAAGAGAGGCTCCCCGAGGCGCCACGCCCCGATTCAGAGAGGCCACCCCCGCTTCCCCCTGCGCCGCGCGGAAAAAGCACGACCTTCGCCCCTGCATTCGAGGGGAAGCCCGATTGCCCTTGGCTGTGACCGGAGAGAAAGGCTGAGTCCCCTCGACTCCCTGGAGGCCACCCCCCCGGTGCCAGTTATACCTGTCCCCTCCCCCCCTCCGGGGACCCCCGAGGGTCCTAGCTCCATGCCTGACGCGGACCCAGGGCGCTGCAGCGCCTCCTGGCGAATCCCGAGGCTGCTCGGGCCCCTGTCCGCTCGAAAGGAGGCATGGCGACCCCGCTGGGCTAACGGGGGAGACGGGCCGGGGTACCCGCCGCAACTCGAGAATGCACCGCCGCAAGTCGAGAACACCCCCGTGAGGCCACGCCCATAGAGGGAGGAGGCGCTTTTCCCTTGCAGGGCATGGAGAGCATGCCCCGGCACCTGTTCCGGCTCCGAACGGGGCTTGACTCCTTGCGGGCGACTCCAGGTGTCCCCCGAGATCCCCGGGCCAACCTGCCAAGAAAGCGGGGCTTCCCGCCACACCGCGAGGGCGTCCCCCGGGCCCCCCTCCTTGCGAGACGGGGCCCTTGGGATCTGCAGCGACGCGAGAGCCGTCCTGCCTTCTCTCTGGCGCTGCAACGGAGGCTGGACTCCCTCTAGGCGCCCCCAGAGGTTCCCTGGGATACCCGTGTCCACAGGCGAGCGGAACCCTGAGTCTCCAGAGGCCGCTCGCGAGGGGCCCCCCCCGTCGCCGTCGGCCCCTCCTCTCGAAAGGGGGGTCCAATCCCCTTCTGAATGCCATCGCAATCCCTACATTCCCTCGCACCTCCAGAGCGGGACTCTCGCCTCTCCTGAGGTTCGAGAAGAGGCCCCAAGGGGCCAGTTCCGGCCGCAAGACCAAAGGTCCCCGAGGAACCCCCATCGGCAAGCGAGTCCAGTTCCCTGGACGTGAGGCGAGGGGAAGCCCAGCAGCCCCTGGCGATGTCAAAGGAGGCCTGGACTTCTCAGAGGCAACAAGAGAGGCTCCCCGAGGCGCCACGCCCCCGATTCAGAGAGGCCACCCCCGCTTCCCCCTGCGCCCCGCGGAAAAAAGCACGACCTTCGCCCCTGCATTCGAGGGGAAGCCCGATTGCCCTTGGCTGTGACCGGAGAGAAAGGCTGAGTCCCCTCGACTCCCTGGAGGCCACCCCACAGGTGCCAGTTATACCTGTCCCCTCCCCCCCTCCGGGGACCCCCGAGGGTCCTAGCTCCATGCCTGACGCGGACCCAGGGCGCTGCAGCGCGTCCTGGCGAATCCCGAGGCTGCTCGGGCCCCTGTCCGCTCGAAAGGAGGCATGGCGACCCCGCGGGGCTAACGGGGGAGACGGGCCGGGGTACCCGCCGCAACTCGAGAATGCACCGCCGCAAGTCGAGAACACCCCCCGTGAGGCCACGCCCATAGAGGGAGGAGGCGCTTTTCCCTTGCAGGGCATGGAGAGCATGCCCCGGCACCTGTTCCGGCTCCGAACGGGGCTTGACTCCTTGCGGGCGACTCCAGGTGTCCCCCGAGATCCCCGGGCCAACCTGCCAAGAAAGCGGGGCTTCCCGCCACACCGCGAGGGCGTCCCCCGGGCCCCCCTCCTTGCGAGACGGGGCCCTTGGGATCTGCAGCGACGCGAGAGCCGTCCTGCCTTCTCTCTGGCGCTGCAACGGAGGCTGGACTCCCTCTAGGCGCCCCCAGAGGTTCCCTGGGATACCCGTGTCCACAGGCGAGCGGAACCCTGAGTCTCCAGAGGCCGCTCGCGAGGGGCCCCCCGTCGCCGTCGGCCCCTCCTCTCGAAAGGGGGGTCCAATCCCCTTCCTGAATGCCATCGCAATCCCTACATTCCCTCGCACCTCCAGAGCGGGACTCTCGCCTCTCCTGAGGTTCGAGAAGAGGCCCCAAGGGGCCAGTTCCGGCCGCAAGACCAAAGGTCCCCGAGGAACCCCCATCGGCAAGCGAGTCCAGTTCCCTGGACGTGAGGCGAGGGGAAGCCCAGCAGCCCCTGGCGATGTCAAAGGAGGCCTGGACTTCTCAGAGGCAACAAGAGAGGCTCCCCGAGGCGCCACGCCCCCGATTCAGAGAGGCCACCCCCGCTTCCCCCTGCGCCGCGCGGAAAAGCACGACCTTCGCCCCTGCATTCGAGGGGAAGCCCGATTGCCCTTGGCTGTGACCGGAGAGAAAGGCTGAGTCCCCTCGACTCCCTGGAGGCCACCCCACAGGTGCCAGTTATACCTGTCCCCTCCCCCCCTCCGGGGACCCCCGAGGGTCCTAGCTCCATGCCTGACGCGGACCCAGGGCGCTGCAGCGCCTCCTGGCGAATCCCGAGGCTGCTCGGGCCCCTGTCCGCTCGAAAGGAGGCATGGCGACCCCGCTGGGCTAACGGGGGAGACGGGCCGGGGTACCCGCCGCAACTCGAGAATGCACCGCCGCAAGTCGAGAACAACCCCGTGAGGCCACGCCCATAGAGGGAGGAGGCGCTTTTCCCTTGCAGGGCATGGAGAGCATGCCCCGGCACCTGTTCCGGCTCCGAACGGGGCTTGACTCCTTGCGGGCGACTCCAGGTGTCCCCCGAGATCCCCGGGCCAACCTGCCAAGAAAGCGGGGCTTCCCGCCACACCGCGAGGGCGTCCCCCGGGCCCCCCTCCTTGCGAGACGGGGCCGTCCACAGGCGAGCGGAACCCTGAGTCTCCAGAGGCCGCTCGCGAGGGGCCCCCCGTCGCCGTCGGCCCCTCCTCTCGAAAGGGGGGTCCAATCCCCTTCCTGAATGCCATCGCAATCCCTACATTCCCTCGCACCTCCAGAGCGGGACTCTCGCCTCTCCTGAGGTTCGAGAAGAGGCCCCAAGGGGCCAGTTCCGGCCGCAAGACCAAAGGTCCCCGAGGAACCCCCCATCGGCAAGCGAGTCCAG
>JAGTYA010001091.1:0-14173 GCA_024291935.2 Okapia johnstoni | reverse complement strand
TGCAAGAGGTGTTTGGCTGTGAAAACGCCAGAATAATGGCTCTGCTCCCAGGGCCTCAGTTTCCCAGTCAGAACAGACCTAGTCTCCAGAGCTCTCTGCTACAGAGCAGACATGGGGAAAAAGCGCTGTGGAGGGTGCCTTCATGTTCCAGGGCACTGTCGAAGCCTTACCTGGGCTTTGGAGCCTAGGCACTGTGGCCTCTTTCACTGTCTTTCCAGGTATCACTTCCCAGCCCCTTGTGATTTTCAGCCAGATGCAGCCTTGCAGGGTCTCTTCCTTAGAGTCAAAAAAGGTAGCCCAAGGGACTGCTTATTCAGTCTTCCCTGGTGCAAGAGGTGTTTGGCTGTGAAGCCGCCAGAACAATGGCTCTGCTCCCAGGGCCTCAGTTTCCCAGTCAGAACAGACCTAGTCTCCAGAGCTCTCTGCTACAGAGCAGACATGTGGAAAAAGCGCTGTGGCTGGTGCCTTCACGTTCCAGGGCACTGTTGAAGCCTTACCTGAGCTTTGGAGCCTAGGCACTGTGGCCTCTTTCACTGACTTTCCAGGTATCACTTCCCAGCCCCTTGTGATTTTCAGCCAGATGCAGCCTTGCAGGGTCTCTTCCTTCAAAAAAAGGTAGCCCAAGGGACTGCTTATTCAGTCTTCCCTGGTGCAAGAGGTGTTTGGCTGTGAAGACGCCAGAACAATGGCTCTGTTCCCAGGGCCTCAGTTTCCCAGTCAGAACAGACCTAGTCTCCAGAGTTCTCTGCTACAGAGTAGACATGGGGAAAAGGCGCTGTGGAGGGTGCCTTCACGTTCCAGGGCACTGTCGAAGCCTTACCTGGGCTTTGGAGCCTAGGCACTGTGGCCTCTTTCACTGACTTTCCAGGTATCACTTCCCAGCCCCTTGTGATTTTCAGCCAGATGCAGCCTTGCAGGGTTTCTTCCTTAGAGTCAAAAAAGGTAGCCCAAGGGACTGCTTATTCAGTCTTCCCTGGTGCAAGAGGTGTTTGGCTGTGAAGACGCCAGAACAATGGCTCTGCTCCCAGGGCCTCAGTTTCCCAGTCAGAACAGACCTAGTCTCCAGAGCTCTCTGCTACAGAGCAGACATGTGGAAAAACCGCTGTGGAGGGTGCCTTCACGTTCCAGGGCACTGTCCCGAAGCCTTACCCCTTGGATGGGCTAAGGCACTGTGGAGCTTCTGTTTGTCTGTTAAGAAGCCACAAGAATGGGTCTGCTCCCAGGTCCTCATGTTCCCAGTCAGAACAGACCTAGTAGTCTCCAGACCTCTCTGCTACAGAGCACACATGGGGCAATAGCTCAGAGGAGTGTTCCTTGAGTTTCCCTGGCATGGGGAAGCCCTACCCGGTCGGTGCGGCCTAGGCACTGTGGCCTCTTCCACGGACTTTCCAGGTAGCACTTTCCAGCCCCTTGTGATTTTCAGCCAAAGGCAGCCTGGCAGGGTCTCTTTCTTTACAGTTATAAAAGGTAACCCAAGGGAGTGCTTATTCAAGCTTCCCTGGTGCAAGAGGTGTTTGTCTGTTAAGAAGGCAGAACAATGGGTCTGCTCCCAGGGTCTAAGTTTCCCAATCAGAAGAGACCTAATAGTCTCCAGAGCTCTCTGCTATGGAGCACACATGGGGGGCAATAACTCTGAGGAGTGTTACTTGATGTTCCCTGGCTTGGGGAAGCCCTACGCGGGCGGTAGGGCCTAGGCACTGTGGCCTCTTCCACTGACTTTCCAGGTAGCACTTTCCAGCCCCTTGTGATTTTCAGCCAAAGACAGCCTGGCAGGGTCTCTTCCTTAGAGTCATAAAAGGTAGCCCAAGGGAGTGCTTATCCAATTTCCCTGGCGAAACAGGTGTTTGCTGTTATGAATGGACAACAATAGGTTTGCCTCCATGTCTCAGTTTCCTAGTCAGACCAAGCCTAGTATCCAGAGCTCTCTGCTACAGAGCACACATGGGGCATTAGCTCTGAGGAGGGTGCCTTGACGTTCACGGTCTTGGGGAAGCCCTACCGGGGCGGTGGGGCCGAGGCACAAAGGCCCCTACCACTGAATTTCCAGCTAGCACTTTCCAGCCCCTTGTGCTTTTCACCCAAATGGAGCCTGGCAGGGTCTCTTCCTTAGAGTCATAAAAGATAGCCCAAGGGAGTCCTTATTCAGACATCCCTGGTGCAAGAGGTGTTTGTCTGTTAAGTAGCCACAACAATGGGTCTGCTCCAGCGCCTCAGTTTCCCAGTCAGAACAGACCTAGTCTCCAGACCTCTCTGCTACAGAGCACACATGTGGCAATACATCTAAGAAGAGTTCCTTGAGGTTCCCTGGCTTGGGGAAGCCCTACTCGGGTGGTGGGGCCTAGGCACTGTGGCTTCTTCCACTGACTTTCCAGGTAGCACTTTCCAGCCCCTTGTGATTTTCAGTCAAAGGCAGCCTGGAAGGGTCTCTTCTTAGAGTTATAAAAGGTAGCCCAAGGGAGTGCTTATTCAAGCTTCCCTGGTGAAAGAGGTGTTTGTCTGTTAAGAAGCCACAACAATGGGTCTGATCCCAGGGCCACAATTTCCCAGTCAGAACAGACCTAGTCTCCACAGCTCTCTGATACAGAGCATACATGGGGCAATAGCTCTGAGAAGTGTTCCTTGAGGTTCCCTGGCTTGGGGAAGCCCTACCCATGCGGTGGCACCTAGGCACTGTGATCTCTTCCACTGACTTTCCAGGTAACACTTTCCAGCCCCTTGTGATTTTCAGCCAAAGGCAGCCTGGCAGGGTCTCTTCCTTAGAGTCATAAAAGGAAGCCCAAGGGAGAGTTGATCCAATCTTCCCTGGCGAAACAGGTGTTTGCTGTTATGAAGGGACAACAATGGGTTTGCCTCCAGCCCTCAGTTTCCTAGTCAGACCAGGCCTAGTATCCAGAGCTCTCTGCTACCGAGCACACATGGGGCATTAACTCTGAGGAGGGTGCCTTGACGTTCACGGGCTTGGGGAAGCCCTACCGGGGTGGTGGGGCCTAGGCACAATGGCCCCTACCACTGACTTTCCAGCTAGCACTTTCCAGTCCCTTGTGCTTTTCAACCAAATGGAGCCTGGCAGGGTCTTTTCCTTAGAGTCATAAAAGATAGCCCAAGGGAGTGCTTATTCAGACTTCCCTGGTGCAAGAAGTGTTTGTCTGTTAAGTAGCCACAACAATGGGTCTGCTACCAGCGCCTCAGTTTCCAAGTCAGAACAGACCTAGTCTCCAGAGCTCTCTGCTACAGAGCACACATGGGGCAATAGCTCTGAGGAGTGTTCCTTGAGGTTCCCCGGCTTGGGGAAGCCCTACCCGGGCGGTGGGGCCTAGGCACTGTGGGCTCTTCCACTGACTTTCCAGGTAGCACTTTCAAGCCCCTTGTGATTTTCAGCCAAAGGCAGCCTGGCAGATTCTCTTCCTTAGAGTCATACAAGGTAGCCCAAAGGAGTGCTTATTCAGGCTTCCCTGGTGTAAGAGGTGTTTGTCTGTTAAGAAGCCACAACAATGTGTCTGCTTCCAGGGCCTCAGTTTCCCAGTCAGAACAGACCTAGTAGTCTCCAGAGCTGGCTGCTACAGAGCACACATGGGGCAATAGCTCTGAGGAGTGTTCCTTGATGTTCCCTGGCTTGGGGAAGCTCTACCCGGGCGGTGGGGCCTAGGCACAGTGGCCTCTTCCACTGACTTTCCAGGTAGCACTTTCCAGCCCCTTGTGATTTTCAGCCAAAGAGAGTCTGTCAGGGTCTCTTCCTTAGAGTCATAAAATGTAGCCCAAGGGAGTGCTTATTAAAGCTTCCCTGGTGCAAGCGGTGTTTGTCTGCTAAGAAGGCACGACAATGGGTCAGTTCCGAGGTCCTCAGTTTCCAGTCAGAACAGACCTAGTAGTCTCCAGAGCCCTCTGATACAGAGCACACATGGAGCAATAGCTCTAAGGAGTGTTTCTTGAGTTTGCCCGGCTTGGGGAATCCCTACCCGGGCGGTGGGCCCTAGGCACTGTGGCCTCTTCCACTGACTTTCCAGGTAGCACTTTCCAGCCCCTTGTGATTTTCAGCCAAAGACAACCTGGCAGGGTCTCTTCCTTAGAGTCATAAAAGGTAGACCAAGGGAGTGCTTATTCAGGCTTCTCTGGTTCAAGAGGTGTTTGGCTGTTAAGAAGCCACAATAATGGGTCTGCTCCCAGGGCCTGAGTTTCCCAGTCAGAACAGACCTAGTATCTAGAGCTTTCTGCTACAGAGCACATATGGGGCAATAGCTCTGAGGAGTGTTCCTTGAGGTTCCCTGGCTTGGGGAAGCCCTACCCGGGCGGTGGGGCCTACGCACTGTGGCCTCTTCCACTGACTTTCCAGGTAGCACTTTCCAGCCCCTTGTGATTTTCAGCCAAAGACAGCCTGGCAGGGTCTCTTCCTTAGAGTCATAAAAGGTAGCCCAAGGAAGTGCTTATCCAATTTCCCTGGCGAAACAGGTGTTTGCTGTTATGAATGGACAACAATAGGTTTGCCTCCATGTCTCAGTTTCCTAGTCAGACCAAGCCTAGTATCCAGAGCTCTATGCTACAGAGCACACATGGGCCATTAGCTCTGAGGAGGGTGCCTTGACGTTCACGGGCTTTGGGAAGACCTACCGGGGCGGTGGGGCCTAGGCACAATGGTCCCTACCACTGAATTTCCAGCTAGCACTTTCCAGCCCCTTGTGCTTTTCAGCCAAATGGAGCCTGGCAGGGTCTCTTCCTTAGAGTCATAAAAGATAGCCCAAGGGAGTCGTTATTCAGACATCCCTGGTGCAAGAGGTGTTTGTCTGTTAAGTAGTCACAACAATGGGTCTGCTCCAGCGCCTTAGTTTCCCAGTCAGAACAGACCTAGTCACCAGACCTCTCTGCTACAGAGCACACATGTGGCAATACATCTAAGAAGAGTTCCTTGAGGTTCCCTGGCTTGGGGAAGCCCTACTCGGGTGGTGGGGCCTAGGCACTGTGGCTTCTTCCACTGACTTTCCAGGTAGCACTTTCCAGCCCCTTGTGATTTTCAGCCAAAGGCAGCCTGGAAGGATCTCTTCTTAGAGGCATAAAAGGTAGCCCAAGGGAGTGCTTATTCAAGCTTCCCTGGTGAAAGAGGTGTTTGTCTGTTAAGAAGCCACAACAATGGGTCTGATCCCAGGGCCTCAATTTCCCAGTCAGAATAGACCTAGTCTCCACAGCTCTCTGATACAGAGCACACATGGGGCATTAGCTCTGAGGAGGGTGCCTTGACGTTCACGGGCTTGGGGAAGCCCTACCCGGGCGGTGGGGCCTAGGCACTGTGGCCTCTTCCACTGACTTTCCAGGTAGCACTTTCCAGCCCCTTGTGATTTTCAGCCAAAGGCAGCCTGGAAGGATCTCTTCCTAGAGGCATAAAAGGTAGCCCAAGGGAGTGCTTATTCAAGCTTCCCTGGTGAAAGAGGTGTTTGTCTGTTAAGAAGCCACAACAATGGGTCTGATCCCAGGGCCTCAATTTCCCAGTCAGAACAGACCTAGTCTCCACAGTTCTCTGATACAGAGCACACATGGGGCAATAGCTCTGAGGAGTGTTCCTTGAGGTTCCCCGGTTTGGGGAAGCCCTACCCGGGCGGTGGGGCCTAGGCACTGTGGCCTCTTCCAATGACTTTCCAAGTAGCACTTTCCAGCCCCTTGTGATTTTCAGCCAAAGCCAGCCTGGCAGGGTCTCTTCCTTAGAGTCATAAAAGGTAGCCCAAGGGAGTGCTTATTCAGGCTTCCCTGGTGCAAGAGGTGTTTGGCTGTTAAGAAGCCACAATAATGGGTCTGCTCCCAGGGCCTCAGTGGTTCCCTGGCTTTGGGGAAGCCCTACCCGGGCGCTTTGGAGCCAGGCACTGTGTGGCCTCTTTCACTGACTTTCCAGGTATCACTTTCCAGCCCCTTGTGATTTTCAGCCAGATGCAGCCTTGCAGGGTCTCTCTTCCTTAGGAGAGTCAAAAAAGGTAGCCCAAGGGACTGCTTATTCAGGCTTCCCTGGTGCAAGAGGTGTTTGGTCTGTGAAGAAGCCAGGGAGAACAATGGCTCTGCTCCCCAGGGCCTCAGTTTCCCAGTCAGAACAGACCTAGTCTCCAGAGCTCTCTGCTACAGAGCAGCACACATGGGGAAAAAGCGCTCTGAGGAGGAGGGTGCCTTGACGTTCCCTGGGCTTGGGGAAAGCCTTACCTGGCGGTGGGGGGCCTAGGCACTGTGGGCCTCTTTCACTGACTTTCCAGGTATCACTTCCCCAGCCCCTTGTGATTTTTCAGCCAGATGCAGCCTTGCAGGGTCTCTTCCTTAGAGTCAAAAAAGGTAGCCCAAAGGGAGTGCTTATTCAGTCTTCCCTGGTGCAAGAGGTGTTTTGGCTGTGAAGAAGCACAGAACAATGGCTCTGCTCCCAGGGCCTCAGTTTCCCAGTCAGAACAGACCTAGTCTCCAGAGCTCTCTGCTACAGAGCAGACATGGGGAAATAGCTCTGAGGAGTGTTCCTTGAGGTTCCCTGGCTTGGGGAAGCCCTACCCGGGCTTTGGGGCCTAGGCACTGTGGCCTCTTTCACTGACTTTCCAGGTATCACTTTCCAGCCCCTTGTGATTTTCAGCCAGATGCAGCCTGGCAGGGTCTCTTCCTTAGAGTCAAAAAAGGTAGCCCAAGGGACTGCTTATTCAGTCTTCCCTGGTGCAAGAGGTGTTTGGCTGTGTTTGAGACGCCAGAACAATGGCTCTGCTCCCAGGGCCTCAGTTTCCCAGTCAGAACAGACCTAGTCTCCAGAGCTCTCTCTGCTACAGAGCAGACATGGGGCAAAATAGCTCTGAGGGAGGGGTTCCTTGAGGTTCCAGGGCACTGGGGAAGCCCTACCTTACCTGGCTTTGGGCCTAGGCACTGTGGGCCTCTTTCACTGACTTTCCAGGTATCACTTCCCAGCCCCTTGTGATTTTTCAGCCAGATGCAGCCTTGCAGGGTCTCTTCCTTAGAGTCAAAAAAAAGGTAGCCCAAAGGACTGCTTATTATTCAGTCTTCCCTGGTGCAAGAGGTGTTTGTTGCTGTGAAAAGACCACCAGAACAATGGCTCTGCTCCCAGGGCCTCAGTTTCCCCAGTCAGAACAGACCCTAGTCTCCAGAGCTCTCTGCTACAGAGCAGACATGGGGAAATAGCTCTGAGGAGGGTGCCTTGAGGTTCCCTGCCTTGGGGAAGCCCTACCTGGGCTTTGGGGCCTAGGCACTGTGGCCTCTTTCCACTGACTTTCCAGGTATCACTTCCCAGCCCCTTGTGATTTTTTCAGCCAGATGCAGCCTTGCAGGGTCTCTTCCTTAGAGTCAAAAAAGGTAGCCCAAGGGACTGCTTATTCAGTCTTCCCTGGTGCAAGAGGTGTGTTGGCTGTGAAGACGCCAGAACAATGGCTCTGCTCCCAGCCTCAGTTTCCCAGTCAGAACAGACCTAGTCTCCAGAGCTCTCTGCTACAGAGCAGACATGGGGAAAAAGCTCTGAGGAGGGTTCCTTGACGTTCCCCAGGGCACTGTCGAAGCCCTTACCTGGGCTTTGGAGAGCCTAGGCACTGTGGCCTCTTTCACTGACTTTCCAGGTATCACTTCCCAGCCCCTTGTGATTTTCAGCCAGATGCAGCCTTGCAGGGTCTCTTCCTTAGAGTCAAAAAAGGTAGCCCAAAGACTGCTTATTCAGTCTTCCCTGGTGCAAGAGGTGTTTGGGCTGTGAAGACGCCAGAAACAAATGGCTCTGCTCCCAGGGCCTCAGTTTCCCAGTCAGAACAGACCTAGTCTCTCCAGAGCTCTCTGCTACAGAGCAGACATGGGGAAAAGCTCTGAGGAGGGTGCCCTTCACGTTCCCTGGGCACTGTCGAAGCCTTACCTGGGCTGCTGGAGCCTAGGCACTGTGGCCTCTTTCACTGACTTTCCAGGTATCACTTCCCAGCCCCTTGTGATTTTCAGCCAGATGCAGCCTTGCAGGGTCTCTTCCTTAGAGTCAAAAAAAAAAGGTAGCCCAAGGGACTGCTTATATTCAGTCTTCCCTGGTGCAAGAGAGGTGTTTGGCTGTGAAGACGCCAGAACAATGGCTCTGCTCCCAGGGCCCTCAGTTTCCCAGTCAGAACAGACCTAGTCTCCAGAGCTCTCTCTGCTACAGAGCAGACATGGGGAAAAAAGCGCTGTGGAGGGTTGCCTTCACGGTTCCCAGGGCACTGAGCCTCTTACCTGGGCCAAACAAAGCCTGGGAGCCTAGGCACTGTGGCCCCTCTTTCACTGACTTTCCAGGTATCACTTCCCAGCCCCTTGTGATTTTCAGGAGATCAATGCAGCCTTGCAGGGGGTCTTCTTCCTTAGAGAGTCAAAAAAGGTATATTCCCCCAAGGGACTGCTTTTCGTTCAGTCTTCCCTGGTGCTCAAGAAGAGGTGTTTGGCTGTGAAGGACGCCACAGAACAATGGCTCTGCTCCCAGGGCCTCAGTTTCCCAGTCAGTCAGAGACAGGGAAAAAAAAAGTCTCCAGAGCTCTCTGCTACAGAGCAGACACATGGGGAAATAAAAAAAAAGAGACATGAGCAGGGTGCCTTGAGGACGGTTCCAGGTTCCAGGGGCCCTGCCGAAGCCTTAACTGGCGGCCTGGTGGGGCCCTAGGCACTGTGGCCTCTTTCACTGACTTTCCAGGTATCACTTCCCAGCCCTTGTGATTTTCAGCCAGATGCAGCCTTTGCAGGGTCTCTTCCTTTAGAGTCAAAAAAAAGGTAGCCCAAGGGACTGCAGCTTATTCAGTCTTCTTCCCTGGTGCAAGAGGTGTGTTTGGCTGTGAAGACGCCAGAGACATACAATGGGCTCTGCTCCCAGGGCCTCAGTTTCCCCCAAGTCAGAACAGACCTAGTCTCCAGAGCTCTCTGCTACAGGAGCAGACATGGGGAAAAAAAGCTCTGAGGAGGGTTCCCTTCACGTTCCAGGGCACTGTTCGAAAGCCTTACCTGGGCTGGCGTTTCTGGGGCCTAGGCACTGAAGTGGCCTCTTTCACTGACTTTCCCAGGTATCACTTCCCAGCCCCTTGTGATTTTCAGCCAGTATGCAGCCTGGCAGGGTTTCTTCTTCCTTAGAGTCAAAAAAGGTAAATAGCCCAAGGGACTGCTTATTCAGTCTTCCCTGGTGCAAAGAGGTGTTTGGTTGTGAAGAGGACGCCAGAACAATGGGCTCTGACTACTCCCAGGGCCTCAGTTTCCCAGTCAGAACAACCTAGATCCCTAGTCCTCCACAGAGCTCTCTGCTACAGAACCAGCAGACATGGGGAAAATAGCAGACTGTGATGGAGGGAGCCTCCTGAGGTTCCAGTGGCCTGTGGGGGGAAGCCCTTACCTGGGGCTTTGGACCTAGGGCACTGTGGCCTCTTTCACTGACTTTCCAGGTATCACTTTCCAGCCCCTTTGTGATTTTTCTGCCAGATGCAGCCTTGCAGAGGGTTCCTTCACGTTCCAGGGCACTGTCGAAGCCTTACCTGGGCTTTGGAGCCTAGGCACTGTGGCCTCTTTCACTGGGGCTGACTTTTCCACTGACTTTCCAGGTATCACTTCCCCCAGCCCCTTGTGATTTTCAGCCAGATGCAGCCTTGCAGGGTCTCTTTCCTTAGAGTCAAAAAAGGTAGCCCAAGGGACTGCTTATTCAGTCTTCCCCCTGGTGCAAGAGGTGTTTGGCTGTGAAGACGCCAGAACAATGGCTCTGCTCCCAGGGCCTCAGTTTCCCAGTCAGAACAGACCTAGTCTCCAGAGCTCTCTGCTACAGAGCAGACATGGGGAAAAAGCTCTGAGGAGGGTTCCTTCACGTTCCAGGGCCTTGGGGAAAGCCCTACCCGGGTGCTGGGGCCTAGGCACTGTGGCCTCTTTCACTGACTTTCCAGGTATCACTTCCCAGCCCCTTGTGATTTTCAGCCAGATGCAGCCTTGCAGGGTCTCTTCCTTAGAGTCAAAAAAGGTAGCCCAAGGGACTGCTTATTCAGTCTTCCCTGGTGCAAGAGGTGTTTTGGCTGTGAAGACGCCAGAACAATGGCTCTGCTCCCAGGGCCTCAGTTTCCCAGTCAGAACAGACCTAGTCTCCAGAGCTCTCTGCTACAGAGCAGACATGGGGAAAAAGCGCTGCTGTGGAGGGTGCCTTCACGTTCCAGGGCACTGTCGAAGCCCTACCTGGGCTTTGGAGCCTAGGCACTGTGGCCTCTTTCACTGACTTTCCAGGTATCACTTCCCCAGCCCCTTGTGATTTTTCAGCCAGATGCAGCCTTGCAGGGTCTCTTCCTTAGAGTCAAAAAAGGTAGCCCAAGGGACTGCTTATTCAGTCTTCCCTGGTGCAAGAGGTGTTTGGCTGTGAAGACGCCAGAACAATGGCTCTGCTCCCAGGGCCTCAGTTTCCCAGTCAGAACAGACCTAGTCTCCAGAGCTCTCTGCTACAGAGCAGACATGGGGAAAAAGCTCTGAGGAGGGTTCCTTGACGTTCCAGGGCACTGTCGAAGCCTTACCTGGGCTGCTGGAGCCTAGGCACTGTGGCCTCTTTTTCACTGACTTTCCAGGTATCACTTCCCAGCCCCTTGTGATTTTCAGCCAGATGCAGCCTTGCAGGGTCTCTTCCTTAGAGTCAAAAAAGGGTAGCCCAAGGGACTGCTTATTCAGTCTTCCCTGGTGCAAGAGGTGTTTGGCTGTGAAGACGCCAGAACAATGGCTCTGCTCCCAGGGCCTCAGTTTCCCAGTCAGAACAGACCTAGTCTCCAGAGCTCTCTGCTACAGAGCAGACATGGGGAAAAAGCGCTGTGGAGGGTGCCTTCACGTTCCAGGGCACTGTCGAAGCCTTACCTGGGCTTTGGAGCCTAGGCACTGTGGCCTCTTTTCACTGACTTTCCAGGTATCACTTCCCCAGCCCCTTGTGATTTTCAGCCAGATGCAGCCTTGCAGGGTCTCTTCTTCCTTAGAGTCAAAAAAGGTAGCCCAAGGGACTGCTTATTCAGTCTTCCCTGGTGCAAGAGGTGTGTTTGGCTGTGAAGACGCCAGAACAATGGCTCTGCTCCCAGGGCCTCAGTTTCCCAGTCAGAACAGACCTAGTCTCCAGAGCTCTCTGCTACAGAGCAGACATGGGGAAAAGCTCTGTGGAGGGTTCCTTGAGGCTCCAGGCACTGTCGAAGCCCTACCCTGGGCTTTGGAGCCTAGGCACTGTGGCCTCTTTCACTGACTTTCCAGGTATCACTTCCCAGCCCCTTGTGTGATTTTCAGCCAGATGCAGCCTTGCAGGGTCTCTTCCTTAGAGTCAAAAAAGGTAGCCCAAGGGACTGCTTATTCAGTCTTCCCTGGTGCAAGAGGTGTTTGGCTGTGAAGACGCCAGAACAATGGCTCTGCTCCCAGGGCCTCAGTTTCCCAGTCAGAACAGACCTAGTCTCCAGAGCTCTCTGCTACAGAGCAGACAATGGGGAAAAAGCTCTGAGGAGGGTTCCTTGAGGCTCCCTGCACTGTCGAAGCCTTACCCGGGTGCTGGGGCCTAGGCACTGTGGCCTCTTTCACTGACTTTCCAGGTATCACTTCCCAGCCCCTTGTGATTTTCAGCCAGATGCAGCCTTGCAGGGTCTCTTCCTTAGAGTCAAAAAAGGTAGCCCAAGGGACTGCTTATTCAGTCTTCCCTGGTGCAAGAGGTGTTTGGCTGTGAAGACGCCAGAACAATGGCTCTGCTCCCAGGGCCTCAGTTTCCCAGTCAGAACAGACCTAGTCTCCAGAGCTCTCTGCTACAGAGCAGACATGGGGAAATAGCTCTGAGGAGGGTTCCTTCAGGCTTCCCAGCCTTGGGGAAGCCTTACCCGGGTGCTGGGGCCTAGGCACTGTGGCCTCTTTCACTGACTTTCCAGGTATCACTTCCCAGCCCCTTGTGATTTTCAGCAGATGCAGCCTTGCAGGGTCTCTTCCTTAGAGTCAAAAAAGGTAGCCCAAGGGACTGCTTATTCAGTCTTCCCTGGTGCAAGAGGTGTTTGGCTGTGAAGACGCCCAGAACAATGGCTCTGCTCCCAGGGCCCTCAGTTTCCCAGTCAGAACAGACCTAGTCTCCAGAGCTCTCTGCTACAGAGCAGACATGGGGAAAAAGCTCTGAGGAGGGTGCCTTCACGTTCCAGGCACTGGGGAAGCCTTACCTGGGCTTTGGAGCCTAGGCACTGTGGCCTCTTTCACTGACTTTTCCAGGTATCACTTCCCAGCCCCCTTGTGATTTTCAGCCAGATGCAGCCTTGCAGGGTCTCTTCCTTAGAGTCAAAAAAGGTAGCCCCAAGGGACTGCTTATTCAGTCTTCCCTGGTGCAAGAGGTGTTTGGCTGTGAAGACGCCAGAAACAATGGCTCTGCTCCCCAGGGCCTCAGTTTCCCAGTCAGAACAGACCTAGTCTCCAGAGCTCTCTGCTACAGAGAGCAGACATGGGGAAAAAGCGCTGTGGAGGGTGCCTTCACGTTCCAGGGCACTGTCGAAAGCCTTACCTGGGCTTTGGAGCCTAGGCACTGTGGCCTCTTTCACTGACTTTCCAGGTATCACTTCCCAGCCCCTTGTGATTTTCAGCCAGATGCAGCCTTGCAGGGTCTCTTCCTTAGAGTCAAAAAAGGTAGCCCAAGGGACTGCTTATTGAGTCTTCCCTGGTGCAAGAGGTGTTTGGCTGTGAAGACGCCAGAACAATGGCTCTGCTCCCAGGGCCTCAGTTTCCCAGTCAGAACAGACCTAGTCTCCAGAGCTCTCTGCTACAGAGCAGACATGGGGAAATAGCTCTGAGGAGGGTTCCTTGAGGCTCCCTGCCTTGGGAAAGCCCTACCCGGGGCTTTGGAGCCTAGGCACTGTGGCCTCTTTCACTGACTTTCCAGGTATCACTTCCCAGCCCCTTGTGATTTTCAGCCAGATGCAGCCTTGCAGGGGTCTCTTCCTTAGAGTCAAAAAAGGTAGCCAAAGGGACTGCTTATTCAGTCTTCCCTGGTGCAAGAGGTGTTTGGCTGTGAAGACGCCAGAACAATGGCTCTGCTCCCAGGGCCTCAGTTTCCCAGTCAGAACAGACCTAGTCTCCAGAGCTCTCTGCTACAGAGCAGACATGGGGAAAAAGCGCTGTGGAGGGTTCCTTCACGTTCCAGGGCACTGTCGAAGCCTTACCTGGGCTTTGGAGCCTAGGCACTGTGGCCTCTTTCACTGACTTTCCAGGTATCACTTCCCAGCCCCTTGTGATTTTCAGCCAGATGCAGCCTTGCAGGGTCTCTTCCTTAGAGTCAAAAAAGGTAGCCCAAGGGACTGCTTATTCAGTCTTCCCTGGTGCAAGAGGTGTTTGGCTGTGAAGACGCCAGAACAATGGCTCTGCTCCCAGGGCCTCAGTTTCCCAGTCAGAACAGACCTAGTCTCCAGAGCTCTCTGCTACAGAGCAGACATGGGGAAAAAGCTCTGAGGAGGGTTCCTTCAGGCTCCCTGCCACTGTCGAAGCCTTACCTGGGCTGCTGAGCCTAGGCACTGTGGCCTCTTTCACTGACTTTCCAGGTATCACTTCCCAGCCCCTTGTGATTTTCAGCCAGATGCAGCCTTTGCAGGGTCTCTTCCTTAGAGACAAAAAAGGTAGCCCAAGGGACTGCTTATTCAGTCTTCCCTGGTGCAAGAGGTGTTTGGCTGTGAAGACGCCAGAACAATGGCTCTGCTCCCAGGGCCTCAGTTTCCCAGTCAGAACAGACCTAGTCTCCAGAGCTCTCTGCTACAGAGCAGACATGGGGAAAAAGCTCTGTGGAGGGTGCCTTTCACGTTCCAGGGCACTGTCGAAGCCTTACCCGGGGCTTTGGAGCCTAGGCACTGTGGCCTCTTTCACTGACTTTCCAGGTATCACTTCCCAGCCCCTTGTGATTTTCAGCCAGATGCAGCCTTGCAGGGTCTCTTCCTTAGAGTCAAAAAAGGTAGCCAAAGGGACTGCTTATTCAGTCTTCCCTGGTGCAAGAGGTGTTTGGCTGTGAAGACGCCAGAACAATGGCTCTGCTCCCAGGGCCTCAGTGCCTTCACGTTCCAGGGCACTGTCGAAGCCTTACCTGGGCTTTGGAGCCTAGGCACTGTGGCCTCTTTCACTGACTTTCAGGTATCACTTCCCAGCCCCCTTGTGATTTTCAGCCAGATGCAGCCTTGCAGGGTCTCTTCCTTAGAGTCAAAAAAAGGTAGCCCAAAGGACTGCTTATTCA
>JAGTYA010001090.1:0-14174 GCA_024291935.2 Okapia johnstoni | reverse complement strand
CCCTGGACGTGAGGCGAGGGGAAGCCCCGCAGCCCCTGGCGATGTCAAAGGAGGCCTGGACTTCTCAGAGGCAACAAGAGAGGCTCCCCGAGGCGCGCAACTCGAGAATGCACCGCCGCAAGTCGAGAACACCCCCGTGAGGCCACGCCCATAGAGGGAGGAGGCGCTTTTCCCTTGCAGGGCATGGAGAGCATGCCCCGGCACCTGTTCCGGCTCCGAACGGGGCTTGACTCCTTGCGGGCGACTCCAGGTGTCCCCCGAGATCCCCGGGCCAACCTGCCAAGAAAGCGGGGCTTCCCGCCACACCGCGAGGGCGTCCCCCGGGCCCCCCTCCTTGCGAGACGGGGCCCTTGGGATCTGCAGCGACGCGAGAGCCGTCCTGCCTTCTCTCTGGCGCTGCAACGGAGGCTGGACTCCCTCTAGGCGCCCCCAGAGGTTCCCTGGGATACCCGTGTCCACAGGCGAGCGGAACCCTGAGTCTCCAGAGGCCGCTCGCGAGGGGCCCCCCCGTCGCCGTCGGCCCCTCCTCTCGAAAGGGGGGTCCAATCCCCTTCCTGAATGCCATCGCAATCCCTACATTCCCCTCGCACCTCCAGAGCGGGACTCTCGCCTCTCCTGAGGTTCGAGAAGAGGCCCCAAGGGGCCAGTTCCGGCCGCAAGACCAAAGGTCCCCGAGGAACCCCCATCGGCAAGCGAGTCCAGTTCCCTGGACGTGAGGCGAGGGGAAGCCCAGCAGCCCCTGGCGATGTCAAAGGAGGCCTGGACTTCTCAGAGGCAACAAGAGAGGCTCCCCGAGGCGCCACGCCCCCGATTCAGAGAGGCCACCCCCGCTTCCCCCTGCGCCGCGCGGAAAAGCACGACCTTCGCCCCTGCATTCGAGGGGAAGCCCGATTGCCCTTGGCTGTGACCGGAGAGAAAGGCTGAGTCCCCTCGACTCCCTGGAGGCCACCCCACAGGTGCCAGTTATACCTGTCCCCTCCCCCCCTCCGGGGACCCCCGAGGGTCCTAGCTCCATGCCTGACGCGGACCCAGGGCGCTGCAGCGCCTCCTGGCGAATCCCGAGGCTGCTCGGGCCCCTGTCCGCTCGAAAGGAGGCATGGCGACCCCGCTGGGCTAACGGGGGAGACGGGCCGGGGTACCCGCCGCAACTCGAGAATGCACCGCCGCAAGTCGAGAACACCCCCGTGAGGCCACGCCCATAGAGGGAGGAGGCGCTTTTCCCTTGCAGGGCATGGAGAGCATGCCCCGGCACCTGTTCCGGCTCCGAACGGGGCTTGACTCCTTGCGGGCGACTCCAGGTGTCCCCCGAGATCCCCGGGCCAACCTGCCAAGAAAGCGGGGCTTCCCGCCACACCGCGAGGGCGTCCCCCGGGCCCCCCTCCTTGCGAGACGGGGCCCTTGGGATCTGCAGCGACGCGAGAGCCGTCCTGCCTTCTCTCTGGCGCTGCAACGGAGGCTGGACTCCCTCTAGGCGCCCCCAGAGGTTCCCTGGGATACCCGTGTCCACAGGCGAGCGGAACCCTGAGTCTCCAGAGGCCGCTCGCGAGGGGCCCCCCGTCGCCGTCGGCCCCTCCTCTCGAAAGGGGGGTCCAATCCCCTTCCTGAATGCCATCGCAATCCCTACATTCCCTCGCACCTCCAGAGCGGGACTCTCGCCTCTCCTGAGGTTCGAGAAGAGGCCCCAAGGGGCCAGTTCCGGCCGCAAGACCAAAGGTCCCCGAGGAACCCCCATCGGCAAGCGAGTCCAGTTCCCTGGACGTGAGGCGAGGGGAAGCCCAGCAGCCCCTGGCGATGTCAAAGGAGGCCTGGACTTCTCAGAGGCAACAAGAGAGGCTCCCCGAGGCGCCACGCCCCCGATTCAGAGAGGCCACCCCCCGCTTCCCCCTGCGCCGCGCGGAAAAGCACGACCTTCGCCCCTGCATTCGAGGGGAAGCCCGATTGCCCTTGGCTGTGACCGGAGAGAAAGGCTGAGTCCCCTCGACTCCCTGGAGGCCACCCCACAGGTGCCAGTTATACCTGTCCCCCCCCCCCCTCCGGGGACCCCCGAGGGTCCTAGCTCCATGCCTGACGCGGACCCAGGGCGCTGCAGCGCCTCCTGGCGAATCCCGAGGCTGCTCGGGCCCCTGTCCGCTCGAAAGGAGGCATGGCGACCCCGCTGGGCTAACGGGGGAGACGGGCCGGGGTACCCGCCGCAACTCGAGAATGCACCGCCGCAAGTCGAGAACACCCCCGTGAGGCCACGCCCATAGAGGGAGGAGGCGCTTTTCCCTTGCAGGGCATGGAGAGCATGCCCCGGCACCTGTTCCGGCTCCGAACGGGGCTTGACTCCTTGCGGGCGACTCCAGGTGTCCCCCGAGATCCCCGGGCCAACCTGCCAAGAAAGCGGGGCTTCCCGCCACACCGCGAGGGCGTCCCCCGGGCCCCCCTCCTTGCGAGACGGGGCCCTTGGGATCTGCAGCGACGCGAGAGCCGTCCTGCCTTCTCTCTGGCGCTGCAACGGAGGCTGGACTCCCTCTAGGCGCCCCCAGAGGTTCCCTGGGATACCCGTGTCCACAGGCGAGCGGAACCCTGAGTCTCCAGAGGCCGCTCGCGAGGGGCCCCCCGTCGCCGTCGGCCCCTCCTCTCGAAAGGGGGGTCCAATCCCCTTCCTGAATGCCATCGCAATCCCTACATTCCCTCGCACCTCCAGAGCGGGACTCTCGCCTCTCCTGAGGTTCGAGAAGAGGCCCCAAGGGGCCAGTTCCGGCCGCAAGACCAAAGGTCCCCGAGGAACCCCCATCGGCAAGCGAGTCCAGTTCCCTGGACGTGAGGCGAGGGGAAGCCCAGCAGCCCCTGGCGATGTCAAAGGAGGCCTGGACTTCTCAGAGGCAACAAGAGAGGCTCCCCGAGGCGCCACGCCCCCGATTCAGAGAGGCCACCCCCGCTTCCCCCTGCGCCGCGCGGAAAAGCACGACCTTCGCCCCTGCATTCGAGGGGAAGCCCGATTGCCCTTGGCTGTGACCGGAGAGAAAGGCTGAGTCCCCTCGACTCCCTGGAGGCCACCCCACAGGTGCCAGTTATACCTGTCCCCTCCCCCCCTCCGGGACCCCCGAGGGGTCCTAGCTCCATGCCTGACGCGGACCCAGGGCGCTGCAGCGCCTCCTGGCGAATCCCGAGGCTGCTCGGGCCCTGTCCGCTCGAAAGGAGGCATGGCGACCCCGCTGGGCTAACGGGGGAGACGGGCCGGGGTACCCGCCGCAACTCGAGAATGCACCGCCGCAAGTCGAGAACACCCCCGTGAGGCCACGCCCATAGAGGGAGGAGGCGCTTTTCCCTTGCAGGGCATGGAGAGCATGCCCCGGCACCTGTTCCGGCTCCGAACGGGGCTTGACTCCTTGCGGGCGACTCCAGGTGTCCCCCGAGATCCCCGGGCCAACCTGCCAAGAAAGCGGGGCTTCCCGCCACACCGCGAGGGCGTCCCCCGGGCCCCCCTCCTTGCGAGACGGGGCCCTTGGGATCTGCAGCGACGCGAGAGCCGTCCTGCCTTCTCTCTGGCGCTGCAACGGAGGCTGGACTCCCTCTAGGCGCCCCCAGAGGTTCCCTGGGATACCCGTGTCCACAGGCGAGCGGAACCCTGAGTCTCCAGAGGCCGCTCGCGAGGGGCCCCCCCGTCGCCGTCGGCCCCTCCTCTCGAAAGGGGGGTCCAATCCCCTTCCTGAATGCCATCGCAATCCCTACATTCCCTCGCACCTCCAGAGCGGGACTCTCGCCTCTCCTGAGGTTCGAGAAGAGGCCCCAAGGGGCCAGTTCCGGCCGCAAGACCAAAGGTCCCCGAGGAACCCCCATCGGCAAGCGAGTCCAGTTCCCTGGACGTGAGGCGAGGGGAAGCCCAGCAGCCCCTGGCGATGTCAAAGGAGGCCTGGACTTCTCAGAGGCAACAAGAGAGGCTCCCCGAGGCGCCACGCCCCCGATTCAGAGAGGCCACCCCCGCTTCCCCCCTGCGCCGCGCGGAAAAGCACGACCTTCGCCCCTGCATTCGAGGGGAAGCCCGATTGCCCTTGGCTGTGACCGGAGAGAAAGGCTGAGTCCCCTCGACTCCCTGGAGGCCACCCCACAGGTGCCAGTTATACCTGTCCCCTCCCCCCCTCCGGGGACCCCCGAGGGTCCTAGCTCCATGCCTGACGCGGACCCAGGGCGCTGCAGCGCCTCCTGGCGAATCCCGAGGCTGCTCGGGCCCCTGTCCGCTCGAAAGGAGGCATGGCGACCCCGCTGGGCTAACGGGGGAGACGGGCCGGGGTACCCGCCGCAACTCGAGAATGCACCGCCGCAAGTCGAGAACACCCCCGTGAGGCCACGCCCATAGAGGGAGGAGGCGCTTTTTTCCCTTGCAGGGCATGGAGAGCATGCCCCGGCACCTGTTCCGGCTCCGAACGGGGCTTGACTCCTTGCGGGCGACTCCAGGTGTCCCCCGAGATCCCCGGGCCAACCTGCCAAGAAAGCGGGGCTTCCCCACCACACCGCGAGGGCGTCCCCCGGGCCCCCCTCCTTGCGAGACGGGGCCCTTGGGATCTGCAGCGACTCGAGAGCCGTCCTGCCTTCTCTCTGGCGCTGCAACGGAGGCTGGACTCCCTCTAGGCGCCCCCAGAGGTTCCCTGGGATACCCGGGTCCACAGGCGAGCGGAACCCTGAGTCTCCAGAGGCCGCTCGCGAGGGGCCCCCCGTCGCCGTCGGCCCCTCCTCTCGAAAGGGGGGTCCAATCCCCTTCCTAAATGCCATCGCAATCCCTACATTCCCTCGCACCTCCAGAGCGGGACTCTCGCCTCTCCTGAGGTTCGAGAAGAGGCCCCAAGGGGCCAGTTCCACCCTGCATGACCAAAGGTCCCCGAGGAACCCCCATCGGCAAGCGAGTCCAGTTCCCTGGACGTGAGGCGAGGGGAAGCCCAGCAGCCCCTGGCGATGTCAAAGGAGGCCTGGACTTCTCAGAGGCAACAAGAGAGGCTCCCCGAGGCGCCACGCCCCCGATTCAGAGAGGCCACCCCCGCTTCCCCCTGCGCCGCGCGCGCGCGGAAAGCACGACCTTCGCCCCTGCATTCGAGGGGAAGCCCGATTGCCCTTGGCTGTGACCGGAGAGAAAGGCTGAGTCCCCTCGACTCCCTGGAGGCCACCCCACAGGTGCCAGTTATACCTGTCCCCTCCCCCCCTCCGGGGACCCCCGAGGGTCCTAGCTCCATGCCTGACGCGGACCCAGGGCGCTGCAGCGCCTCCTGGCGAATCCCGAGGCTGCTCGGGCCCCTGTCCGCTCGAAAGGAGGCATGGCGACCCCGCTGGGCTAACGGGGGAGACGGGCCGGGGTACCCGCCGCAACTCGAGAATGCACCGCCGCAAGTCGAGAACACCCCCGTGAGGCCACGCCCATAGAGGGAGGAGGCGCTTTTCCCTTGCAGGGCATGGAGAGCATGCCCCGGCACCTGTTCCGGCTCCGAACGGGGCTTGACTCCTTGCGGGCGACTCCAGGTGTCCCCCGAGATCCCCGGGCCAACCTGCCAAGAAAGCGGGGCTTCCCGCCACACCGCGAGGGCGTCCCCCCGGGCCCCCCTCCTTGCGAGACGGGGCCCTTGGGATCTGCAGCGACGCGAGAGCCGTCCTGCCTTCTCTCTGGCGCTGCAACGGAGGCTGGACTCCCTCTAGGCGCCCCCAGAGGTTCCCTGGGATACCCGTGTCCACAGGCGAGCGGAACCCTGAGTCTCCAGAGGCCGCTCGCGAGGGGCCCCCCGTCGCCGTCGGCCCCTCCTCTCGAAAGGGGGGTCCAATCCCCTTCCTGAATGCCATCGCAATCCCTACATTCCCTCGCACCTCCAGAGCGGGACTCTCGCCTCTCCTGAGGTTCGAGAAGAGGCCCCAAGGGGCCAGTTCCGGCCGCAAGACCAAAGGTCCCCGAGGAACCCCCATCGGCAAGCGAGTCCAGTTCCCTGGACGTGAGGCGAGGGGAAGCCCAGCAGCCCCTGGCGATGTCAAAGGAGGCCTGGACTTCTCAGAGGCAACAAGAGAGGCTCCCCGAGGCGCCACGCCCCCGATTCAGAGAGGCCACCCCCGCTTCCCCCTGCGCCGCGCGGAAAAGCACGACCTTCGCCCCTGCATTCGAGGGGAAGCCCGATTGCCCTTGGCTGTGACCGGAGAGAAAGGCTGAGTCCCCTCGACTCCCTGGAGGCCACCCCACAGGTGCCAGTTATACCTGTCCCCTCCCCACCTCCGGGGACCCCCGAGGGTCCTAGCTCCATGCCTGACGCGTACCCAGGGCGCTGCAGCGCCTCCTGGCGAATCCCGAGGCTGCTCGGGCCCCTGTCCGCTCGAAAGGAGGCATGGGAACCCCGCTGGGCTAACGGGGGAGACGGGCCGGGGTACCCGCCGCAACTCGAGAATGCACCGCCGCAAGTCGAGAACACCCCCGTGAGGCCACGCCCATGGAGGGAGGAGGCGCTTTTCCCTTGCAGGGCATGGAGAGCATGCCCCGGCACCTGTTCCGGCTCCGAACGGGGCTTGACTCCTTGCGGGCGACTCCAGGTGTCCCCCGAGATCCCCGGGCCAACCTGCCAAGAAAGCGGGGCTTCCCGCCACACCGCGAGGGCGTCCCCCGGGCCCCCCTCCTTGCGAGACGGGGCCCTTGGGATCTGCAGCGACGCGAGAGCCGTCCTGCCTTCTCTCTGGCGCTGCAACGGAGGCTGGACTCCCTCTAGGCGCCCCCAGAGGTTCCCTGGGATACCCGTGTCCACAGGCGAGCGGAACCCTGAGTCTCCAGAGGCCGCTCGCGAGGGGCCCCCCCGTCGCCGTCGGCCCCTCCTCTCGAAAGGGGGGTCCAATCCCCTTCCTGAATGCCATCGCAATCCCTACATTCCCTCGCACCTCCAGAGCGGGACTCTCGCCTCTCCTGAGGTTCGAGAAGAGGCCCCAAGGGGCCAGTTCCGGCCGCAAGACCAAAGGTCCCCGAGGAACCCCCATCGGCAAGCGAGTCCAGTTCCCTGGACGTGAGGCGAGGGGAAGCCCAGCAGCCCCTGGCGATGTCAAAGGAGGCCTGGACTTCTCAGAGGCAACAAGAGAGGCTCCCCGAGGCGCCACGCCCCCCCGATCAGAGAGGCCACCCCCGCTTCCCCCCCCTGCGCCGCGCGGAAAAGCACGACCTTCGCCCCTGCATTCGAGGGGAAGCCCGATTGCCCTTGGCTGTGACCGGAGAGAAAGGCTGAGTCCCCTCGACTCCCTGGAGGCCACCCCACAGGTGCCAGTTATACCTGTCCCCTCCCCCCCTCCGGGGACCCCCGAGGGTCCTAGCTCCATGCCTGACGCGGACCCAGGGCGCTGCAGCGCCTCCTGGCGAATCCCGAGGCTGCTCGGGCCCCTGTCCGCTCGGAAAGGAGGCATGGCGACCCTGCTGGCTAACGGGGTAGACGGCCCGGGGTACCCCGCGAAACTCGAGAATGCATCGGTCCGGCATAAGTCTGTGATAACAAAAAAACCCCGTATGCCACGCGCCCATAGATAGTAGAGGTGCTTTTACCCTTGCAGGGTATGGAGAGACATGCCCCGGGCTCCTGTTCCTGGCTGACGAACGGGGCTGAGTGGATCCTTGCGGGCGACTCCAGGTGGCCCCCCGAGACCCCGGTGGCCTACCAGCCAAGAAAGCAGGCATATCACCGACACACTAACCGGATGAGGGCGTTCCCCCCCGTGCCCGCTCCTCCATGCGGAGACGGGGCTTAGGGAATCTGCAAGCGACACGATGAAGCAGTCCTGCCGTGTCTCTCTGGCGCTGCATCGGAAGCTGGACTGCCCTCTAGAGCGCCCCCAGAGTTTCCTGGGGATACCCGTTCCCAAAGGGAGCGGAACCGCTGAGTCTCTCAGAGGCGCCGCTCGCGAGAGGGCCCCCCGATCTCCAGCGACGCCCCTGCCTCTCGGAAAGGTGGAGTCCATATCCCCTTCTGTGAATGCCAACGACAATCACCTACATTTCCCTCTGCACCTACAGGAGGCGTGACTCTCGTGCCGCACATGAGTTTCGACGAAGAGGCCCCAAGGGGCCAGTTCGCGGCCGAAAGACTAAAGGTCGCCGGAAACCCCTCTCGGCAAAGCGAGTCAGTTTTCCTGAACGTGAGGAGAGGGGAAGGTAAGCCAGCATCCCCAGGCATTGTCAAAGAGGGCTCTGGACATCTCAAAGGCATAAAGAGAAGGCGTCCGCCAGGCGCCACGCCCCCCCGATTCAGAGAGGCCCCCACCACCACCGCTGCCCCATCGCCGCCGGGTTAAAAGCCCGACCTTCGCACTGGCATGACGTGGGGAAGCCCGATTGGCCCTTGGACTGTTGGACGGGAGAGAAAGGCTCGAGTCACCCTCTACTCCCTGGAGGCGCACCCCATCAGGTTGCCATTTAATACCTGTCCCCCCGTCACCCCCCCACCGGGCACCCCCGAGGGTCCTCAGATCCAATGCCCTGACGGCTGGACCCAGGGCGCATGCATCGGCTTCTGGAGAATCCGAGGCTGCTCGGCCCCTTGTCGCGCTCGACACGGAGGCATGGCGACCCCGCTGTGCTAACGGGGGGAGACGGGCCGGGGTTACCTCCGCAACCTGAGGAATTGCTAAACCGCCCGCAAGTCGAGAACACACCCGTGAGGCCACGCCCATATAGATGGAGCAGGCTCTTTTCCCGTGTCCAGCATATGTGGAAGCCAGTCCCCGCAACCTTGTTTCCGGATCACGAACGGGAGCTTGACCTCCTGTCGGGCGACTCAAGGTGTACCTCCGAGGGGATGACCCGGGCCAACCTGCCAAGAAAGCGGAGCGTCCCCCGCCACAACGCGACAGAATAAATTAACCTCGATCGATCCCCCGGCCCCCTCCTTGCGTGTGACGGGGCCCTTGGGCTCTGCAGCAAGCAACTAGCGAGCCGTCCTGCCTTCTCTGAGGCGACTGCTACGGGAGGCTGGGACTCCCTCTAGGCTCCCCTAAAACAAGTTATCCAGCTGTGATAAACCCGTTGTCCACAGGCGAGCGGAACCCTGAGTTCTCCAGAGCCCGCTCGGCGAGGGGCCCCCTGTAGCCGTCGCGGCACCCGTCATCTACCGATAAGGGGGTCCATTCCCCCTTCCTGCATTGCGCATCGCCATCCCTACTTTCCCTCCACCTACCAGCAGCGGGACTAACTCCCTCTCCTGAGGTTCGAGAAGAGGCCCCAA
This sequence comes from Okapia johnstoni, assembly GCA_024291935.2. Taxonomy (NCBI): domain Eukaryota; kingdom Metazoa; phylum Chordata; class Mammalia; order Artiodactyla; family Giraffidae; genus Okapia; species Okapia johnstoni. Next base: position 4,971 of record JAGTYA010001090.1, on the reverse strand, counting down.
GGGCCCAGTTCCGGCTCGCTAAGAGCCAACGGTTCACCGAGGAAACCCCATCGGCCAGCGCAGTCCCAGCTCCCCTGGATCGTGAGGGGGGCGAGTGGAATCCCATCAGCCCCTAGTCATGTCAAAGGAGGCCTGGACTTCGCAGAGGCAACCAGAGATGCTTCCCCGTGGCTCCACGCCCCCTGAGACAGAGGAGGCAACCGCCCTCTTCCCGCTAGCGCCGCCGGCGGAAAAGCACGGACCGTCGCCCCGGCATTACGAGGGAAAAGACCGCGATTCCGCTTAGCTGTGAGCCTCCGAGAGAAAGGATGAGTCCCCTCGACTGACACTGGAGGCCACCCGCACAGGTCCCAGTTCTAACGTGTTCCCTACCCCACCCTCCGGGGACCCTCGATGGTCCTAAGCTCCATGCATGCACCTACCCCCAGGCGGTGCAGTGCTCTATCCTGGCGAAATCCCGAGGCTGCACTAGAGCCCTGTCTGCTCGAAAAGTAAGCCTTCGACCCGCTTGGCTTATCTTGAGGGACCGGGCCGGGGTACCCGCCGCAACGCGATAATGACCGCAGCAAATTCTAGAACACCCTCCGTGAGGGCCACGGCCCATATAGGAAGGAGGATCTTGTTACCCTTGGCAGGGCATGGAGCGCATGCCCGGGCACCTGTTCGGCTCCCGGCGCCAAACGGGGCATAGACTCCTTTGCGGGCACCTGCCAGGTGATCCCCCAATATCCCAGTGGCCAACCTGCCCAAGGGAAATCAGGTGGACTTCCTGCCACCAAACCGCGAGGGCGTCCCCCGGGCCCCCCCCTTGCGAGACGGGGCCCTTGGGATCTGCACGACTTCGTGAGGCCTCCTTGCCTTTATCGTCATCTGGCGCTGCATAAAACGGTAAGGCTGACTCCTCGAGGCGCCCCAAGAGGTTACCCTGGGATACGCGTTGGTCCGACAGGCTAGCGGAACCCATTATCCCTAGAGGCCGCTCAGCGAGGGGCACTCCCGTCTGCCGTCGGCCCCTCCCTTCGAAAGTGTGTTCCAATCCCCTTCCCTAAATGCCATCTCGCAATCCCTACATATCCATCGCAAACCACCAGAGCAGGACCCTCGCCTCTCTCCTGAGGTTCGAGAAGAGGCCCCAAGGTCCAGTTCCGGCCGCAAACCAAAAGGTCCCCGAGGAACCCCATCGGCAAAGCTAGTCCAGTCCCTGGACGTGAGGCGAGGGTAAAGCCCATCAGCCCCTGGCGATGTCAAGGGAGGCCTGACTTCTCAGAGCAAACAAGAGAGGCTCCCGAGGCGCCACGCCCCTGATTCAGAGAGGCCACCCCCGCTTCCCCCTGCTCCGCGCGAAAAAGCACGACCTTCGCCCCTGCATTCGAGGGGAAGCCCGATTAGCCCTTGCTGTGACCCGAAAGAAAGGCTGATCCCCTCGACTCCCCTAGGCCACCCCCAGTGGCCAGTTATACCTGTCCCCCTCCCCACCTCCGTGGACCCCCGAGGGTCCTAGCGCCATGCCTGACGCGGACCCAGGGCGCTGCAGCGCCTCCTGGCGAATCCCGAGGATGCTCGGGCCCCTGTCCGCTCTAAAAAAAAAAAAAAAAAAAAAAAAAAAACAAAATAAAAGGAGGCATGTGCGACCCCGCTGGGCTAACGGGGAGAACGGACCGGGGTACCCGCCCAACTCGAGAATGCACCGCCGCAAGTCGAGAACAGCCCGTGAGGCCACGCCCATAGAGGAGAGGGCGCTTTTCCCTTGCAGGGCATGGAGAGCATGCCCCGGCACCTTGTCCGGCTCCGAACGGGGCTTGACTCCTTGCGGGCGACTCCCAGGTGTCCCCCGAGATCCCAGGCCAACCTGCCAAGAAAGCGGGGCTGCCGCCCCACACCGCTAGGGCGTCCTCCGGGCCCCCCTCCTTGCGAGACGTGGCCCTTGGGATCTGCAGCGACTCGAGAGCCGTCCTCCTTTCTCTCTAGGCGCTGCAACGGAGGCTGGAACTCCCCTCTAGGCGCCCCCAGAGGTGGGGTCTTCACTGTGATTACCGTGTCCACAGGCGAGCGAAACCCTTGAGTCCCTCCAGAGGCCGCTCGCGAGGGGCCCTCCCGCCCGTCCGCCCACCCGTTGGGCCCTCCTCTCGAAAGGGGGGTCGAATAGCCCTTCCTGAATGCCATCGCAATCCCTACATTCCCTTGCATCTCCAGAGGCGTGACTCTGCGACTATCCTGAGGTTCCGAGAAGAGGTGCCCCAAGGGGCCAGTTCCGGCCGCAAGACCAAAGGTCCCCGAGGACCCCCATCCGTCAAGACGAGTTCCAGTTCCCTGGGACGTGAGGCGAGGGGAAAGCCAGCAGCCCCTGGCGATGACAAAGGAGGCCTGGACTTCTCAGAGGCAACAAGAGTGGCTCCACGAGCGCCCCACGCCCCCGATTCAGAGAGGCCAACCCCCGCTTCCCCGGGCGGCGCGCGGGAAAATGCACCATCTGTCGCCCCTGCATTCGATGGGAAGCCCGATTGCCCTGGCTGTGACCGGAGTAGAATGGCTGAGTACCCCTCTACTCCCTGGAGGGCCACCCCACAGGTGCCAGGGTTTTTTTTTTATACTTCCCCTCCACCCTCCTCCGGGGACCCCCGAGGATCCTAGTTCCATGCCTGACGCTGGACCCAGCGCGCTGCAGCGCCTCATGGCGAATCCCGAGGTGCTGCTCGGGAACCTGTCCGCTCGAAAGGAGGCATGGCCACCCCGCATGGGATAACGGGGGGAGACGGGCCGGGGTAACCCGCCGCAAACTACGAGAATGCACCGCCGCAAAGTCGAGGAACACCCCCGTGAGGCCCACGCCCATAGAGGGAGGAGGCGCTTTTCCCCCTAGCAAGGGCATGGAGAGCATTGCACCGGCAACCTGTTCCGGCTCCGAACGGGGCTTGACTACAAGCGGGCGACTCCAGGTGTCCCCCGAGATCCCCGGGCCAACCTGCCAAGAAATCGCGGGGCTTCCCGCCACACCGCGAGGGCGACCCCCGGGCCCCCCTTCTTGCGAGACGGGGCCCTTGGGATCTGCAGCGACCGCGAGAGCCGTCCCTCCTTCTCTCTGGCGCTGCAACGGAGGTGGACTCCCTCTAGGCCCCCCCAGAGGGGTTCCCTGGGATACCCTGTCACAGGCGAGCGGAACCCTGAGTCTCCAGAGGCCGCTCGCGAGGGGCCCCCCCCCGTCGCCGTCGGCCCCTCCTCTCGAAAGGGGGGGTCCAATCCCCTTCCTGAATGCCATCGCAATCCCTACATTCCCACTCACCATCCAGAGCGGGGACTATCCGCCTCTCCTGAGGGATCGAGAAGAGGCCCCATGGGGCCCAGTTTCCCCGGCCGGCAAGACGCCAAAAGGTCCCCGAGGAACCCCCATCGGCAAGCGAGTCCAGTTCCTCTGGACGTGAGGCGAGGGAAAGCCCAGCAGCCCCTGGCGATGTCAAAGGAGGCTTGGACTTCTCAGAGGCAACAAGAGAGGCTCCCCGAGGCGCCGACGCCCCCGATTCAGAGAGGCCACCCCCGGCTTCCCCCTGCGCCGCACGGCGGAAAAGCACGACCTTCGCCCCTGCATTCGAGGGGAAGCCCGATTGCCCTTGGCTGTGACCGGAGAGAAAGGCTGAGTCCCCTCGACTCCCTGGAGGCCACCCCACAGGTGCCAGTTTATACCTGTCCCCTCCCCCCCTCCGGGGACCCCCGATGGGTCCTAGCTCCCATGCCTGACGCGGACCCAGGGCGCTGCAGCGCCATCCTGGCGAATCCCGAGGCTGCTCGGGCCCCTGTCCGCTCGAAAAGGAGGCATGCGACCCCGCTGGGCTAACGGGGGCGACGGGCCGGGGTACCGCCCGCAACTCGAGAATGCACCGCCGCAAGTCGAGAACACCCCCGTGAGGCCCACGCCCATAGAGGGAGGAGGGCGCTTTTCCCATTGCAGGGCATGGAGAGCATGCCCCGGCACCCTGTTCCGGCTCCGAACGGGAGCTTGAACTCCTTGCGGGCCCGACTCCAGGTGTCCCCCGAGATCCCCGGGCCAACCTGCCAGAAAGCGGGGCTTCCCGCCACACCGCGAGGGCGTCCCCCGGGGCCCCCCTCCTTGCGAGACGGGGCCCTTGGATCTGCATCGACGCGAGAGCCGTCCTGCCTTCTCTCTGGCGCTGCAACGGAGGCTGGACTCCCTCTTAGGCGCCCCCAAGGTTCCCTGGGATACCCGTGGTCCAGGCGAGCGGAACCCTGAGTCTCCAGAGGCCGCTCGCGAGGGGCCCCCCCGTCGCCGTCGGCCCCTCCTCTCGAAAGGGGGGTCCAATCCCCTTCCTGAATGCCATCGCAATCCCTACATTCCCTCGCACCTCCAGAGCGGGACTCTCGCCTCTCCTGAGGTTCGAGAAGAGGCCCCAAGGGGCCAGTTCCGGCCGCAAGACCAAAGGTCCCCGAGGAACCCCCCCATCGGCAAGCGAGTCCAGTTCCCTGGACGTGAGGCGAGGGGAAGCCCAGCAGCCCCTGGCGATGTCAAAGGAGGCCTGGACTTCTCAGAGGCAACAAGAGAGGCTCCCCGAGGCGCCACGCCCCCGATTCAGAGAGGCCACCCCCGCTTCCCCCCCTGCGCCGCGCGGGAAAGCACGACCTTCGCCCCTGCATTCGAGGGAAAGCCCGATTGCCCTTGGCTGTGACCGGAGAGAAAGGCTGAGTCCCCTCGACTCCCCTGGAGGCCACCCCACAGGTGCCAGTTATACCTGTCCCCTCCCCCCCCCCGGGACCCCCCGAGGGTCCTAGCTCCATGCCTGACGCGGACCCAGGGCGCTGCAGCGCCTCCTGGCGAATCCCGAGGCTGCTCGGGCCCCTGTCCGCTCGAAAGGAGGCATGGCGACCCCGCTGGGCTAACGGGGGAGACGGGCCGGGGTACCCGCCGCAACTCGAGAATGCACCGCCGCAAGTCGAGAACACCCCCGTGAGGCCACGCCCATA
>JAGTYA010001089.1:0-14191 GCA_024291935.2 Okapia johnstoni | reverse complement strand
ATAAAACGAAACAAAAACCCATTGTTAAAGTGTATTTTTATCATTGTATTTCCTGGTACTCTCCAATATGCAAACAAGTCTTATGAAGTTACAATAAGAAGATCAAATATATAGCACATTATTTTAACCATAGGTCACTAAATCCAAAAGATACTTTCAAGTCCTTACAATATTTGACTGTTGAGGAATATTTGACAATTTTCCCCCTTCTTTCCTACGATATCTGGATCCTTTCATTCATCCTAAATGCAGTTATTGTTTCACTAGCAGTGTAACAGATCACATGGCATGTGCTGGGCCCTGTGCTTCTTACTGAAGGCAAAAGCAAAAGCACACATAGGTGTCATCCATTCTTTCATGGAATATTTGCCCACTGGTGAAGATAGACTTCACACCAATGAAAGGATGCTTAATTAAGTTCAAAATAAAAATCTTGATGGGAGAATTTTATAACCAAGGAGAACCAGTCTGTTTACCTAGAAGGATAATGAGATGGCATTAAGGAAAGAGCAGGTTGGTAATATGGGAAACTGAGAAACATATTAGCATCCACAGTGACTAGTCCTTAAATAGTCTATAATAATTTTATGAATGATTGTGAAATAATATAATACAACACATTTTATCTTCAACATTGTCCATAGATTTTCCACAATTTTGAAAAGCACATGCCCTCATTCACAATTTTTATACTCCTCCCTTTAAAAAGCAACACCCTAATTGAGGGATTTTTAAAACTTAAAATGTTTAATAATGAATCACCCAAGAATCTTATTAATACTGCAGCAGATCTAGGGTGGGATTGAAGGTTTTTCAGTTCTAATGCCTCCGTAGGTAAGTCTGATACTGGTGACCCCTGGAACGCACTTGAGTAAATGTCCTAAGTACTGACTTCAAATCTGAATGTACAGAGCAGAAATGAACTCAGAATATTTCCTTTTCAAACAGGGGTTCTTACAATAGAGTAAAAATAATCTGGAATGTTTTTTAAAAAGTATACTGTCTAAATATTATATGACATCACTTATGAAAGTGAAGTGAAAGTGAAAGTCACTCAGTTGTGTCCAACTTTTTTGCGACCCCCTGGACTATACCCATGGAATTCTTCAGATCAGAATACTACAGTGGGTAGCCATTTCCCTTCTCCAGGGGTATCGTCCCAGCCCAGGGATTTGAACCCAGGTCTTCCACATTGCAGGCAGATTCTTTACCAGCTGAGCTACCAGGGAAGCCCTGATAACTGAATAACTTATACATGGAACCTAAAAATAAAAAGGGTATACAAATGAACTTATCTACAAAACCGAAATAGAGTTACAGACAAGGAAATTAAAGTAATGGTTACTGGAAGGTAAGGGGGGAGAGATAAACTGGAAGATTGGACTGACACTACAATTGTCATATAGTCATATACTGAATGAAACAAATCACACAGAGAAATATCATATGAGATATTTTATGTGGAAGATCTAAAATGAAATGGTATTTTGCAAAAAAAGAACAGACTTGCTGGCAGAAAAAGGAACTTATGGTTACCAGGGGAGAAGGGTTAGGGAAGGGATAGTTAGGGAGTTTGGAACTGAACATGTATACACTGCTATATTTAAAACAGATAACTGATAAAGACCTAGTCCTACAGGTCCTTGTTGGTCCATTCCTACTATGTAGGGAACTCTGCTCAATGTTATGTGGCAACCTGGATGGAATGAGAGCTTGGGGGAGAATGGATGCATGTGTATTTATGGCTGAGTCACCTTGCTGTCCACCTGAAACTACCACAATATTGTTAATCGACTATGCTCTAAATATAAAATAAAAAGTTATTTTTTAAAAAAGTTAACTAATAAGGACCTACTGTGTAGCACAGGGAACACCACTCAGTACCCTGTAATGGCCTGTATGGGAAAAGAATTTTAAAAAAGAGTGGATGTATGTATATGTATAACTGATTCACTTTGCTGTACACCTACAACTAAACATGACATTGTAAATCAACAATGAAAGTGAAAGATGTTAGTCTCTCAATCATGTCCAACTCTTTGGACCCCATGGACTGTAACCCACCAGGATCCTCCTGTCCATGGGATTCTCAGGCAAGAATACTGGAGTGGGTTGCCATTCCCTTCTCCAGTGGATCTTCCCTGACCCAGGGATCAATCTGAGCCACCAGGTTATATTTATAGCTGATTCACTTTTTTTGTACATCTGAAACTAACATGACATTGCAATCAACTATATTCCAATAAAAAATACACTGTCTAGATCCGGTCACTAGATATTTAGAATCAATTGATCTGGAATAGGGTACCAGCATTGAAAGTCGGAAACAGCTACCCTTACTCTCTGGTCTAGCTAAGCCTAATGAAGAGCCCTGGCTGAGATTCAGAGTTTTTATATAAAGGTACACCTCTGAATTTGTCAAAGTTAAATCCAGGCATTCTTCCCTCTCCCCTCACTCCTCCAGTCTCTGGCGGGCCCCTACTTACTTTGCTCGTTAGTCCAGCTCCAGCACAGATGGTGCGGGTGGTTATGCTGATGACTTTCCTTCACCATCAGGCTGCTCACTGCCGGAGGGTGCAGCAAATAAATGGTCTGTGCAGGTATAATAGGGAAGGGAGGCTTGTCTTCTCTTGTGATAGTCTATCAAAATCAAAATTTCCTTGGCTGACTTGCCAGGAAGTATATTTTGTCATGATAATATGAAAGAGAAGCAAATGACACCTACAGCTATTTACTTTTCTCTCTTCTTCTTTTTTCACTTAAAAAAATCTTCCAGATGTTCAGAAGCTTGACATTTAACATCCTATGTTTGACCTTTCAGTCTTCTGCCATCTGCCCACAAAGGGTGTTTTAGCAAGCTAATGTGAAAAGGCATTTCCATAATAGATTAACTCAGTTGTGGCACATTTTGATGGTGCTAATCAAGGTAAAAATTCCAACACTAATATAAATAATTTAAGCAAGTGTTCTCACGTATCTCCCCCAAATTTGCTGATAGCATCTGCCTCTTGCCACCATGTGAAGACATGATTACATCTCAACATAACCTGTTAGGTTTTTATCAAATTATGCCCTTTTCACTGGTACCAGAGATTGTCTACTTCTTATTTAGAAGTGCAACTGCACTTGTTCTGTAAAGAGGTAAGAAACTCCAGAAAATACATTATGTGTAAGGTTAATAACAAAATATAGTAATATTGAATATTACTTATTAATATTGAAGTGTGCTCAGTCAACTCAGCCATGTCCAACACTTTGCGGCCCTTTGGACTGTAGCCAACCAGGTTCCTCCATCCATGAAATTTTCCAGGCAAGAACACTGGAGTAGGTTTCCATTTCCTCCCCCCAGGGGATCTTCCTGACTCAGGGATAAGAACCTATGTCCTCCTGCATTTGCAGGCAGATTCTTTACACTACCACCACCTGGGAAGCCCAACATTCGAGTTTAAGTCAGCTCAATAAATCAATAGGAAAATAATGCAAACAAGTTCACATATTAAGTTAAAAAAAAAACATATGGACAAGAAGAGCATTGTATATTCCTATGATAAATGCAGTTGAGTCCATCTGCTCACAGTATCCACAGTAACTAAGTCTCATTGATAATTCATTGCCAATATTGTCTCACAACCCTTTTTTCTATATTTTGGCCAAAGCTTCCTTTTTGTAGACTGGGAAGTTTTTATATTTGTGTTCCCTATTCCACTTTTTATCCCCCTACCGACCCCCGATTTTTCATTCTGAGCAGAGATCTCACTAGGTGTATTGTTTGCTCTTTGGTCAGTATATAGATCTCCTTCACTTTCACTTGGATGCTTATATAACGCTCACCTCCCATAGTCAACTTGAGGACAAGTACACTTCTAAATCATGTTTCTGAATATACCAGGAATTTAACTAGTGTGAGCATTGGAGGAGGCAGGTATGTACTAATGAGTCACTGACCCACTGGGTGTGAGGAGAGTAGTTCATGTGAGTGACATCTGACAGTCCTACTATTCAAAATATAGTTTCTTGGTAGTTGAGTAGGAGCAATGGTAAAGTTTCCAGGTTGGCCCACGAACAGGGTCTCTCACTTCATGGGTTCACCACTGATATTTTGTGCTTGTGTGTTTTGTTTTTTTGTTTTTTTAATTTGTCACTCTCATACTGAAAATCTTTTTTTCAACTCTCAAATCTTGTTTGATTTCAGAATTAGAACCCAAGCTGAAGACTGGGGAGTTCCTAGCCATCCTCTGCCGGGGTTGAGTTAGTGGGAATTCATTCTAGAAGCCAGGCAACTGTTGAGTAATATTCTTAGTTTGCAGTTCAATTGCTATTTTGAGCATTTTTAGTGAGATTTAATGTGCAATTAACTGGTAAATTAGCAGTTGAATGAAGGATTGTTGGGAGCATTTTTATTTAATGGTTATCAACCCTAGGACATGTCACTAATCATTGATCTGATAACATCCATAAAGTCTGGAAAGAATACAAAACTGTTCCGTAGATTTTCAAAAATAATTAATTGCCTCTCCACACAAAATCTCAAGGAATTTTTCTTCTGAAAGGACATATTTCCACCACGTAAAGTCTCCCCCGAACTGATCCATCCTCTTGAAAATGGTTCCTTTTCTTTTAAATTTCTCTGTAGTGTCCTTTGTCCTGTTGCATTTTGCTTTTGTTTGTATTAGTATAAGGTTTATATATACAGCTTGAATTAGAATAAGGATTTGAATTCTATTGTATATGTGTAACTTTGGACAAGTATTTTTATTAAATTGTTTTTCTGTGAAACGGAAATAAGAGTATACTTTAACTCATAATGTCATAATTGTAGAGGTATAGATATATCACTTTGTATGTAGTGAGTACTAATAACCATCAGCTATGATCATTATTATCATTGTTATTATTATACTATCACATTATCTGTGGCATAGTCATTATTTATCTGAAAGTTTTAATAGGTGAGAATTGCTTTGAAAACACATAAAGATATGGCAGAAAACCAACACAATATTATAAAGCAATTATCCTCCAATTAAAATAAATAAATTGTAAAAAATAGATTAAGCAACTACATTTCTTTATATGGAGGAAAATTTTTTCTGATATGCAGGAATATAGTACAAGTACTAAGTGTTTAAACTACTTTTCTCAAAAATGAAAATATTCAACAGATATAGATTGATCAAAGAGTGCACACATACCTTCAAGTATAACTCGGAAAATATTATCATATTTATCTCTGCAGGCCAAAATTATTTGATTTTCTTGTTCTTTATTTCAGGATTCTCCAACTTTTTTCAATTAACTAAGTTACTTTTGGAATCAGATACTTATAATGTAGGCTATTTAAGAAAGAAGCAGCCTGGTTATTAGATACATTCACTGAATAAAATTTTGATCCCAATTTTATAGTATCAATATGAGAATCACAAATCCTCTACCAGGAAGCATGATAACTCTTTTGAAATGTCAATCTCTAAAAGGAAACTTTGCAAAGTAATGGCCCTCTTTGTACCTGTTCTTTCCCCTGAACAGGTAAGGAACTTCTAACCTGCTGACAATTGCCTGATTCCCTTCAGAGGTATTCTGAGTTTACCAGCTGTCGCTAATCAATGATTATCCCCAGTAAGGGTCCCAAAATGGGGATTCATAACATAAAACTCTCGGAGAAGGCAATGGCACCCCATTCAAGTACTCTTGCCTGGAAAATCCCATGGATGGAGGAGCCTGGTAGGCTACAGTCCATGGGGTCGCTGAGAGTCAGACAGGACTGAACAACTTCACTTTCACTTTTCCCTTTCATGCACTGTAGAAGGAAATGGCAACCCACTTCATTATTCTTGCCTGGAGAATCCCCGGGACGGTGGAGCCTGGTGGGCTGCCATCTATGGGGTCGCACAGAGTCGGATACGACTGAAGCAGCTTAGCAGCAGCAGCAGCAGCAATATAAAACTCTGTCTGATCCAGATTCTCCTCAAGTCATAAACTCTGAGTCCTCTTCAATGTTCTTCTGGAAATTTTCACAACGTTTTATGGGGATAGTCCTTTTTCTCTAGAGTCCTATGACTACTGAGTGATTTACCCTTTTCTTTCTCTTCTATTCCAGTTCTCTTCGAGAGAGAGGATAAATTGACACGGACAACAAGAAAGCTCACAATTAGGGTACCACTGCCCCTAGGAAAGCCTGCCAACACCCAATTGTCAAAAGATTTGGTGCTTACATGATTGTGACACTGTTTGTTGCCACCTCCTTTCACTGGCACAACTGCTAGTAGTGTCACATCCCCAAAGCACAGCTGAATGGTGAGACAACACCTCTTTTAAACCACTAAAAGGGGACTAAGGCCAGAGGCCAATCTAACTGACTCTAGAGTTATTCTTTCTGTTTCTAAAACGCATCTTGTAATAATTACTGACTTCGACAATTATTTAGAGCATTGTGATAACTTCTTTAACTTTTTAATTACTTAAGGACTAAACTTTATATCCCTCTTCTAAAAATAGTTTCCTGATATCAGCCAAATCACAACTTGCCACCTACCAGAATCCTAGCCAGCTGGCTATATACAGAATATTTCAATGATTTATGCAGAGGAACATCTAGCAAATATCCCATATCAGATGTTGCTAAAATTAAGCCATGGTCACACGTAAACATAGAACACAATCCAAGAGCCTAGTTATCAAGTACAATCTTAAAACTCCATCAGTGTAATTGAGTAGCGTTCTACAAATTGCACAGACACTGGATAGGTGTAGTTATATTATTCATATATTCTGGTGTGAGTTGTACCAGAAATTAACAGTGAAGTGAAAATCAAGAAGATGGAATAGAAGCCATATTGGTTCTCTGAATACCCTTTATAAGAACTTAGACGGCAAGTCTCAAAATTTACTATGCATCATTATAAAATAGAAATTAACAGGATTAGAACTCAAAACTCTTAAGGTTTTCTTCCAAGGTTTCTTTTCAAAGAGGTCTGAAAGAAAACACTTTTTTAAAGAAAACCCAGTTTAGGGGGGACTAGCAGTGAAAGGTGCTACACCAGCAGAATTCACAGTTCCTGTATATTTAAATAGTATAGCAATTAATTTGCACGATCTATGTTACTATATAACTAAAAAAGAAGCTCACCAGGCCAGATGTTGTATGAACATTCTTTCAGATTGTATATTTCAAAGCCTTGTAGGTGGAAACACGGCTTTAAGCGCACTTGTTTTTCACTGGTTAATTTTTCCTATCTGTCACAAAAGAAATAGGTCTTCAAAAGAATAAACCAATGGTCTGAGAACTGTCACAATGAAACTTTAGGAAGGATGCATAAGACAAAACGGTTTAGAAGAATACAATATATAGTATTAGAAAGACCAAATTCCAAGAGAAATAAAGATATTTTATAAATTTAGTAAGAAACAATCAAGCCACTTTTTATTCCAATGAATATTAAAATAATTTTGGAAAAAAAAACAAAACCACTGAGATTCCACATTACATACCAGATAGAGAAAGAAAGAGAAATAATATGAATTTTTTTCCAGTCCATGTTACCGACAGGTAAATGCAGGGCATCATTAATAAACATGTCAGTGCTGATAATGAGGCTATATGTAGGACTATGTGGCATTTTTTTCCACGCTGTTATATAACAGCGGTGCTGGAAGAAACACAAGCTGGAATCAAGAGTGCCAGAGCTGAAATATCAATAACCTCAGATATGAGGCAGATGGGCACCACCATTAATGGACAGAAAGTGGAAAGAAGAACTAAAGACGGCCTCCTTGATGAAAGTGAAAGAGGAGAGTGGAACAGTTATGCTGTAAAGCTCAACGTTCAGAAAAACTAAGATTTATGGCAATCACTGTCCCATCACTTCATGGGAAAATAGATGGGGAAACCGTAGGAAACAGTGGTCAGAGTTTATTTTTGGGGGTTCCAAAATCACTGCTGAATGGTGGATTTGCAGCCATGAAATTAAAAGACACTTCACACTCCTTGGAAGGAAAGATCTTATGACGCCAACCTAGATAGCATATTATAAAGAGCAGAGACATATACTTAGGCCAACCAAAGTCCGTCTAGTCAAGGCTAATGTTTTTTCCAGTGTCATGTAATGGATGTGAGAGTTGACGGTGAAAAGAACCGCTGAGACGCTGAAGAATTTTGATGCTATTGTGAGCTGTGGAGTTGGAGAAGACACTTCTTGAGAGTCCCTTGGACTGGTAAGGAGATCCCACAGCAGTTCATCCTAAAGGAGAATCAGATCCTGAGGTGATTCATATGGAAGGACTGATGTTGACAGCTGAAACTCCAATACTTTGGCCACCTCATGCGAAAGAGATTTAGAGACTTATTGGAAACAAGACCCCTAATGTTAGGGAAGGATTGGGGGCAGGTGGAGAAGGGGACGGACAGAGGATGAGATAGGTTGGCGATGGCATCACCGACTCGCATGGACATGGGTTTAGGGTACAACTCTCGGAATTAAGTGATGGACAGGCGGCACAGGCCTGGCGTGCTGATGTCGATTCATCATGGGGGTTCAGCAAAGAGGTCAGGGACACGACTGAAGACTGAGACTGAAACTGACTGAACTGCAGAATTTGAAAGTAGAAACACATCAGCGTGCAATTCAAAATTGAAAGAATGAGAAAATTCTTACCACTGGAAAGAAGTGTAAATCACTCTTTAATTGACTCTTTGATCAGAGATAAAGATTTCTAAGAAAGAAAATTGTAATATGCTTCTCATAAGAGATTAAAGATGACGAATGAGGGTGTCATTAGCGATTGTGGGGATTCCAGGAAGCATAACGTTTCAAGATGAAAGTAACCCTTTATTGAATTAAGATAATTTTAAGAAGTAAACTTATTAAGTATATTTGAATTTTTATTGGCAAAGTACTTCTTAAACTTCCTAGTTAAAAAATCCCAGTAAGAACATTGTTACAATAGCAAATTTAGAAACAAGTTCTTCTTGTCTTTATTAGGCACTTGGACAAAACAAAGTGGGGTGCCTAATAAAACTCCATAAAAGCAGGGGAAGAATGTTGTTTATATTTTCCATAAAGGGTCTCAGCTCACTATGAATGCTAAGTGGATGCTAATCTGAGTCATGAAAAATTGCCTCTCTAATGAGTACTAAAAGAATTCCCAGAGTAAGAATCATGCCTTTGTAACCAGTGTCAAGCACCAACCTTTCCCTTGCCTTTGTATCAAAGCAGTTCTCAGAAGCTTTCTGCCCATGATCCTTATAATTCACAGTAAATGTTGATTAAGTTAATTTTAGAGTTTTGTTTGAAATTAGTCCAAAAAAAAAGGGGGGGGGTACTACCAAGTAAAACCCCAGTGATTAGAAAACATCTTAGTCTAATTAGTTTCCCGTCTTTTCTGAAAAATGTCATACTTTCTTTCCTTCTCTCTTCCAGCACTTTTGTGACCCAGTTCTATACTTTCTGCTGATGACCTATTTCACATAGAAAACATAAATAGTACTCATATATTTCATCTACCCGCATCAGGATAATATTGTATCCATGCAATCATATTACTGTTATCTCTCCTAATACATTTGATTAAACTCTCCGTATAAAAGCACATTGCTCCAGCCATTCTTCCCTCAGTTCTATGACCAAATTTTTTTGTTTCTTGCATCATCATATAATGAACTTTGTTGTTAGGCTCACTAACCTTAGAAAACTAAACAGAAGTCTCTCTGCTTTCTCTGAATCCTACTTTTCCAGCCACAGTCCTCTTATTAATTTTTCTATGGCAACAAAACTCCTTATGGATAGGACTTGCTACTTCATGTTTCATTAGCATTTCTAACCACTTCATGTTCTCACATTTTCCTTTTGCGAAACCGGTCCAAAATAGGGTTTACTTGCTCTCCTCATTCCTCAGACCCTAGCTACTTTGTCAAGGTCTATCCATTCTCTTCTCAATATTGTCCTAAGATCTAAAGCGATCACTTCAGTCCCTCATGTAAACTTGACCTGATACATCAATTTCATCATTTGAGATTTTTTACCTCCTCTTTCCCATCTACATGCTTATTCAATTTCTTCTCTTTGTCGTCATCCTCCTCACTTCACTTCCTATCTCACTGCCTTTTCTTTTTTTTTTTCTTCTCCTTTTACCGTTTTCTATTTCTCTTCTCTCTAATCACGTAACGTGGGAAGTAATCCCAAGAGCAAAATTTATTCATGGCTTACACTTATTTATACTATAGTCATAGTAGGTGATTATCATTGCAGTCCCAC
Organism: Okapia johnstoni; assembly: GCA_024291935.2. Classification (NCBI taxonomy): domain Eukaryota; kingdom Metazoa; phylum Chordata; class Mammalia; order Artiodactyla; family Giraffidae; genus Okapia; species Okapia johnstoni. Next base: position 3,941 of record JAGTYA010001089.1, on the reverse strand, counting down.
TGATAACACTACTATATGTCAAATCTCTGTCATGGTATTCCCTCTTCTCACTAACCCCATACATATACAACAATTATCTATACATTATATCACGGCCATTGCTTGAAAAGTCCTTGAGTGAACTTAGGAAACGTGAATTATAGATAATCATAACCTAAGGCTCAAACACATCTTATACATTCAACAAAATAGGACGACTACAATCCAAACAATTTTGCAAACAAGAATAGGTTGTTTATTCCTGTAAGCGTAAATCACATGCTTCGAGATTCAACAAGCTCTTGGAAAGGATTTTCTGCCCTCCTGCTGGTTATGAGAGGCATTTTCCTCGCAAAAAGATTCAAGATGCTTGAGCCCAAGCAATTCAGCATTAAAAGGACTTTGGTTAGAGTCGATTATGAGGACAACATTATAAATGGAGAAAGAACGGGCCTATCTTTGACCAGTAGCTGGGCCATGCAGGACATTACGTTCATTACATAGAATCTCATTGATCTGCTAAGCATACATCTCAGAGTAATGAGTTTTGACACGGAGCTTTACAGAAAATTTGTAAGATGGAGCAGATGGGCATCAGACCAACATTGAAGAGTGACCATGAGACCTTTTTTGTGGTGCATAGGATTGAGGCTTTTCAGAAGTGCTGTGGAGCTTCTCTCAATCCAATCACTGAGCAGGTCATCATTAGTTGCTCATATAAAAGAAACCACTTTATTGTTCATGTCACAATCACAATCAAGAGAAGGTTGTATGTTGCTCATTAAATAAGAGAACAGACAGCCTCACAATGATGATTTTTTTTTTTTTTCGATTTTTGATCAGCTCATGAGCAGAAAGAGCCACTTATTGAGCTTATCTTCACACCTTTCAAATTGCTTCAAATGCTGAGCGTTGGTAAAATTGGTCACGTTGACAAGTTCCTTTGAACGACTTCTTGTTTAGTTGTAAGAGGATCAGCTTCGATGAAGGCTTTCAATTGGTTATTGTCAACTTCTGATGGCCAGCCACCATCTTCAAGGCTGTCATTTCCTTTGGAAAACTTCCGAACCACTACTGCACTGTACATTGTTCGTTAGCAGCTCTTGGGCCAAATGCATTGTCATGTTCTGAGCTGCGTTCCCTGCTTTACAACCCATTTTTGAACTTGAATAAGAAAAAATTGCTCAAATTTGCTTTTTTGTCTAAAATCATTTCCCTAGTCTAAAATCAGTATAAAATAAACAGCACTTCCCTGGTGGCTCAGATGGTAAAGAATCTGCCTGCAACTGAGGAGGACATGGGTTTGATCCCTGGGTTGGGAAGATCCCCTGGAGAAAGAGATGGATATTTATTTCCAGTATTCTTGTATTACAGATATTGCCAGTATTCTTGCTGGAGAATTCCATGGAAAGGGGAGCCTGGTGGGCTACAGTCCATGGGGTCATGAAGAGTTGGACACAAATGAGCAACTAACACTTTCAATTTTCAATACATCATTAGCAAAAAAATAAATAAATAAAGCGAGAGATGCAGATTAACATGCTGCTGCTGCTGCTGTTGCTGCTGCTGCTGCTAAGTCACTTCAGTCTTTCTGACTCTTAGAGACTCCATGGACTGCAGCCTACCAGGCTCCTCTGTCCATGGGATTTTCCAGGCAAGAGTACTGGAGTGGGGTGCCATCGCCTCCTGCGAGATTAAAATGTTGTATAGCATAATCACATTTAAGAATGTATTCCAATATCAAATGGCAAATTTCAACATTCCAAAAACTGCAACTATCTTTGCACCAAACTATTCCTATTTCTACACAGATGTCTAAGATTAACATTCCCCAAATTTTATTTTCCACCACTCCTGCTAACTGCCAAATTTTTCTTTTTTAGACAAAAATTTTGTACTCTTTCTTTATGTCTTTATTTCTGTTATACTCCGCAGTTAATCACTTAACAGTTTGTATCACCCCGACTTTAAAACATAATCCAATCTCACTATTTCTTACTACATTCATATTTAACTCCCTGGTCCAAGTTGCTTACCCTTATATTAGGATTATTATAACATCTTTCTAATTCATCTACTCACTTCTATTCTTATCTAGCACAATCTATTTTTAATATGATAAAAAAGAGTATTTCTCTTAAAATTTAAGTCAGATTGTGATTCCACTCAAAAACCTGCAATAAATGCTGTTCTGGCTATCTATCATTGCATAACATTTCCACTAAAAATATCATGGTTTTAAGCAACATTTTCTAATGTTGCTTTTTCCAGACAAGAATACTGGAGTGTGGTTGCCATTTCCTCCTCCAGGGGATCTCCCTGATCCAGGGATTGAACCCGCATTTTTTAGAGAGTCTCTTGCATTTTAGGCAGATTCTTTACCACTTGAGCCATTGGTAGTGCTTCATCTGCCATAGTTATCCATCTCATCACAGTGAAAAAGCAATATTCTTACCATGGGCTTCAAAGACCTATACAGTGAGGATTCTAGTTACTTCTCTGATGTTCTTATCTTCTATCAGCTTTCACTGTCACTGCACTCCAGCTTCACTGAACTTCCAGCTGTTTATCAAAGCCCCTCAAAGTCTTAATGTTTGTCATTTTCTCTTTCTAATATCCTTTTCCCTCAGGTGTTTTTTATATCTATATAGTTCAACCCTTGTTTTAATCTCTGTTTAAATATAACCATCTGAGTGAGGACTTCCCCAGCAACCATATATATATGTAAGTAAAATTTGGTTTTGTTGTCTGTCTCATATCACTAGAAAGAAAGATACAAAGACTGGGTAATTTTTTTTACTGTTTTATTTATTGCTACACCTGTGACTTTTTTAGAGTAGCTCTGTGAATACTGAAAAAGATAAAAAAAATTTTTTTGAAGAAGGAAACATATGCTGTGTTTATTTAGCTGTTGATAGTTTGAGTTTTTATTCCATTCTATTGTGGCTCCCTTAGGATTTTGCCCTTTTGTTTCACTGAAGTAACTATTTGTGGAAGGGGTGCTCATCCCCCAATTACTTGAACACATTCCAGGGAACAGCTCCTGATTAGAATTCAGCATTCAGAAAATTGTTTGTCTCTGAAACACATAATGGTTGAACAATAGACTATGACAAAATGAGATCTCATTAGGAAGCAAATGTAGGCAGTAAAAGGTAGTAAATTCACTCTCTGACACCACCTTGGAATTTGAAGAATCCAAATAATCGAAAATAATTGCTTTGTAGTATTTTAGGGCTTGAGATCTATAAGCCTAATTTCCTAGGATTTTATATGTACAAATAGATTTAAATCAGGCTAAACGTTATATGTTCAGAAGCCATCCAGTGAAGACTTTTAGTTTCTCTTCACCTTCTGTCTAGTTCTCTGTCCATTTCATCATATTATTTCAAGCAAACAAATCAGAGCCCTTGCAGATGATCACTTTGAGTCTTCATTGATGAGTCCCTACTAAGATTTCTCACAAGCTTGGCTTCGCTTAAAAAACTACAAGATAAAGAAATTGTTTCAAACTGCCAAAAGTGTCTTTTTCACCATGGAAATCAGTCATTATCAAAAATTGTAAATTTTGTGTAGTTGGTTAATTCAAGTTCTGCTGTGGTTGACGCTGATAATTTTTCAGAGCTATGCTGTCAATACACCATTGTTGGAAGTGGGTTTACATAGTTAACTCACTGATGATGTGTCTCATCACACAATGGAGTTTCCAATGCAACACTTTACCTGAATGAAAGGCTGGCCCTTGTCAACGTGATTTCATGTGCTACAGTTAAAGAAAATAGCGAGGAACGTCTAGTTATAAATATGGTACTGAAGACAAAGTCACTGAGCTTTTAGCAACAGGAATAGCTGAACCCAGGAAATGCATCCTACATCTTTTTTCCCTGCATGTAAGCATAGAACCAGCAGGCCCTGATCCCATCTGTGAAAGGTTACCAACCCAATATAGAGGAAGAGTGCAA
>JAGTYA010001088.1:0-14202 GCA_024291935.2 Okapia johnstoni | reverse complement strand
CCTTGCACTGGGGCCTCTTCCTGAGACTTTCCGGGTATGACTTTCCCAGCCCCTTGTGAATTTCAGGCCAATGAGCAGCTGCAGGTCTCTTCAGAGTCTTTCAGCCAAGGGACTGTTATTTTCCTGGTGCAGAGAGAGGTGTTTGGCTGTGAAGACTGCCAGAACAATGGCTCTGCTCCCCAGGGCCCTCAGGTCTTCATTTTCCCAGTCAGAACAGACCTAGTCTCCAGAGCTCTCTGCTACAGAGCAGACATGGGGAAATAGCTCTGAGGAGGGGTTCCCCTTCACGTTCCCGGGCCTTGGGGAAGCCTTACCTGGGTGCTGGGAGCCTAGGGCACTGTGGCCCTCTTTCACTGACTTTCCAGGTATCACTTCCCAGCCCCTTGTGATTTTCAGCCAGATGCAGCCTTGCAGGGTCTCTTCCTTAGAGTCAAAAAAAGGTAGCCCAAGGGACTGCTTATTCAGTCTTCCCCTGGTGCAAGAGGTGTTTGGCTGTGAAGACGCCAGAACAATGGCTCTGCTCCCAGGGGCCTCAGTTTCCCAGTCAGAACAGACCTAGTCTCCAGAGCTCTCTGCTACAGAGCAGACATGGGGAAATAGCTCTGAGGAGGGTTGCCTTGACGCTTCCCTGCCACTGTCGAAGCCCTACCCGGGTTGCTGGAGGCCTAGGCACTGTGGCCTCTTTCACTGACTTTCCAGGTATCACTTCCCAGCCCCCTTGTGATTTTCAGCCAGATGCAGCCTTGCAGGGTCTCTTCCTTAGAGTCAAAAAAGGTAGCCCAAGGGACTGCTTATTCAGTCTTCCCTGGTGCAAGAGGTGTTTGGCTGTGAAGACGCCAGAACAATGGCTCTGCTCCCAGGGCCCTCAGTTTCCCAGTCAGAACAGACCTAGTCTCCAGAGCTCTCTGCTACAGAGCAGACCATGGGGAAAAAGCTGCTGTGGAGGGTGCCTTCACGTTCCCTGGCACTGTCGAAGCCTTACCCGGGGGCTATTGGAGCCTAGGCACTGTGGCCTCTTTTCACTGACTTTTCCAGGTATCACTTCCCCAGCCCCTTGTGATTTTCAGCCAGATGCAGCCTTGCAGGGTCTCTTCCTTAGAGTCAAAAAAGGTAGCCCAAGGGACTGCTTATTCAGTCTTCCCCCCTGGTGCAAGAGGTGTTTGGCTGTGAAGACGCCAGAACAATGGCTCTGCTCCCAGGGGCACGAGAGTTTCCCAGTCAGAACAGACCTAGTCTCCAGAGCTCTCTGCTACAGAGCAACATGGGGAAAAAGCTCTGAGGAGGGTGTTCCTTGAGGCTCCCTGCCTTGTCGAAGCCTTACCCGGGCAGTTTGGAGCCTAGGCACTGTGGCCTCTTTCACACTGACATTTCCAGGTATCACTTCCCAGCCCCTTGTGATTTTTCAGCCAGATGCAGCCTTGCAGGGTCTCTTCCTTAGAGTCAAAAAAGGTAGCCCAAGGGACTGCTTATTCAGTCTTCCCTGGTCTGCAAGAGGTGTTTGGCTGTGAAGACGCCAGAACAAATGGCTCTGCTCCCAGGGCCTCAGTTTCCCAGTCAGAACAGACCTAGTCTCCAGAGCTCTCTGCTACAGAGCAGACATGTGGAAAAAGCGCTGCTGTGGAGTGGTGCCTTCACGTTCCAGGGCTGCACTGTCGAACTGCCTTACCTGGGCTTTGGAGCCTAGGCACTGTGGCCTCTTTCACTGACTTTCCAGGTATCACTTCCCAGCCCCTTGTGATTTTCAGCCCAGATGCAGCCTTGCAGGGTCTCTTCCTTAGAGTCAAAAAAGGTAGCCCCAAGGGACTGCTTATTCAGTCTTCCCTGGTGCAAGAGGTGTTTGGCTGTGAAGACGCCAGAACAAATGGCTCTGCTCCCAGGGCTTCAGTTTCCCAGTCAGAACAGACCTAGTCTCCAGAGCTCTCTGCTACAGAGCAGACATGGGGAAAAAAGCTCTGAGGAGGGTTCCTTGAGGCGTCCCTGCCTTGGGGAAAGCCCTACCTGGGCTTGGAGCCTAGGCACTGTGGCCTCTTTTTACTGACTTTCCAGGTATCACTTCCCAGCCCCTTGTGATTTTCAGCCAGATGCAGCCTTGCAGGGTCTCTTCCTTAGAGTCAAAAAAGGTAGCCCAAGGGACTGCTTATTCAGTCTTTCCCCTGGTGCAAGAGGTGTTTTGCTGTGAAGACGCCAGAACAATGGCTCTGCTTCCCCAGGCCTCAGTTTCCCAGTCAGAACAGACCTAGTCTCCAGAGCTCTCTGCTACAGAGCAGACATGGGGAAAAAGCGCTGTGGAGGGTGCCTTCACGTTCCAGGGCACTGTCGAAGCCTTACCTGGGCTTTGGAGCCTAGGCACTGTGGCCTCTTTCACTGACTTCCAGGTATCACTTCCCAGCCCCTTGTGATTTTCAGCCAGATGCAGCCTTGCAGGGTCTCTTCCTTAGAGTCAAAAAAGGTAGCCCAAGGGACTGCTTATTCAGTCTTCCCTGGTGCAAGAGGTGTTTGGCTGTGAAGACGCCAGAACAATGGCTCTGCTCCCAGGGCCTCAGTTTCCCAGTCAGAACAGACCTAGTCTCCAGATCTCTCTGCTACATTCCTTAGAGTCAAAAAAGGTAGCCCAAGGGACTGCTTATTCATTCAGTCTTCCCTGGTGCAAGAGGTGTTTTGGCTGTGAAGACGCCAGAACAATGGCTCTGCTCCCAGGGGCCTCAGTTTTCTTCCCAGTCAGAACAGACCTAGTCTCCAGAGCTCTCTGCTACAGAGCAGACACATGGGGAAAAAGCTCTGTGGAGGGTGCCTTCACGTTCCAGGGCCTTGGTCGAAGCCTTACCTGGCTGCTTGGAGCCTAGGCACTGTGGCCTCTTTCACTGACTGACTTTCCAGGTATCACTTCCCAGCCCCTTGTGATTTTTCAGCCAGATGCAGCCTTGCAGGGTCTCTTCCTTAGAGTCAAAAAAGGTAGCCCAAGGGGACTGCTTATTCAGTCTTCCCTGGTGCAAGAGGTGTTTGGCTGTGAAGACGCCAGAACAATGGCTCTGCTCCCAGGGCCTCAGTTTCCCAGTCAGAACAGACCTAGTCTCCAGAGCTCTCTGCTACAGAGCAGACATGGGGAAAAAGCTCTGAGGAGGGTGCCTTCACGTTCCAGGGCACTGTCGAAGCCTTACCTGGCTTTGGAGCCTAGGCACTGTGGCCTCTTTCACTGACTTTCCAGGTATCACTTCCCAGCCCCTTTGTGATTTTCAGCCAGATGCAGCCTTGCAGGGTCTCTTCCTTAGAGTCAAAAAAAGGTAGCCCAAGGGACTGCTTATTCAGTCTTCCCTGGTGCAAGAGGTGTTTGGCTGTGAAGACGCCAGAACAATGGCTCTGCTCCCAGGGCCTCAGTTTCCCCAGTCAGAACAGACCTAGTCTCCAGAGCTCTCTGCTACAGAGCAGAGCAGACATGGGGAAAAGCGCTCTGAGGAGGGTGCCTTCAGGTTCCCAGGCACTGTCTGTCGAAGCCTTACCTGGGCTTTGGAGCCTAGGCACTGTGGCCTCTTTCACTGACTTTCCAGGTATCACTTCCCAGCCCCTTGTGATTTTTCAGCCAGATGCAGCCTTGCAGGGTCTCTTCCTTAGAGTCAAAAAAGGGTAGCCCAAGGGACTGCTTATTCAGTCTTCCCTGGTGCAAGAGGTGTTTTTGGCTGTGAAGACGCCAGAACAATGGCTCTGCTCCCAGGGCCTCAGTTTCCCAGTCAGAACAGACCTAGTCTCCAGAGCTCTCTGCTACAGAGCAGACATGGGGAAAAAGCGCTGTGGAGGGTGCCTTCACGTTCCGGGGGCACTGTCGAAGCCTTACCTGGGCTTTGGAGCCTAGGCACTGTGGCCTCTTTTCACTGACTTTCCAGGTATCACTTCCCAGCCCCTTGTGATTTTCAGCCAGATGCAGCCTTGCAGGGGTCTCTTCCTTAGAGTCAAAAAAGGTAGCCCAAGGGACTGCTTATTCAGTCTTCCCTGGTGCAAGAGGTGTTTTTGGCTGTGAAGACGCCAGAACAAACAATGCTCTGCTCCCAGGGCCTCAGTTTTCCCAGTCAGAACAGACCTAGTCTCCAGAGCTCTCTGCTACAGAGCAGACATGGGGAAAAAGCGCTGTGGAGGGTGCCTTCACGTTCCAGGGCACTGTCGAAGCCCTACCTGGGCTTTGGAGCCTAGGCACTGTGGCCTCTTTCACTGACTTTTCCAGGTATCACTTCCCAGCCCCTTGTGATTTTCAGCCAGATGCAGCCTTGCAGGGTCTCTTCCTTAGAGTCAAAAAAGGTAGCCCAAAGGGACTGCTTATTCAGTCTTCCCTGGTGCAAGAGGTGTTTTGGCTGTGAAGACGCCAGAACAATGGCTCTGCTCCCAGGGCCTCAGTTTCCCAGTCAGAACAGACCTAGTCTCCAGAGCTCTCTGCTACAGAGCAGACATGGGGAAAAAGCGCTGAGGAGGGTTCCTTCACGTTCCAGGGCACTGTCGAAGCCTTACCTGGGCTTTGGAGCCTAGGCACTGTGGCCTCTTTCACTGACTTTCCAGGTATCACTTCCCAGCCCCTTGTGATTTTCAGCCAGATGCAGCCTTGCAGGGTCTCTTCCTTAGAGTCAAAAAAAGGTAGCCAAAAGGACTGCTTATTCAGTCTTCCCTGGTGCAAGAGGTGTTTGGGCTGTGAAGACGCCAGAACAATGGCTCTGCTCCCAGGGCCTCAGTTTCCCAGTCAGAACAGACCTAGTCTCCAGAGCTCTCTCTGCTACAGAGCAGACATGGGGAAAAAGCTCTGAGGAGGGTTCCTTCAGGCTCCCTGCCTTGTCGAAGCCCTACCCTGGGCTTTGGGGCCTAGGCACTGTGGCCTCTTTCACTGACTTTCCAGGTATCACTTCCCAGCCCCTTGTGATTTTCAGCCAGATGCAGCCTTGCAGGGTCTCTTCCTTAGAGTCAAAAAAGGTAGCCCAAGGGGACTGCTTATTCAGTCTTCCCTGGTGCAAGAGGTGTTTGGGCTGTGTGAAGACGCCAGAACAATGGCTCTGCTCCCAGGGCCTCAGTTTCCCAGTCAGAACAGACCTAGTCTCCAGAGCTCTCTGCTACAGAGCAGACATGGGGAAAAAAGCTCTGAGGGAGGGTTCCCTTCACGTTCCAGGGCACTGTCGAAGCCTTACCTGGGTGCTTTGGAGCCTAGGCACTGTGGCCTCTTTCACTGACTTTCCAGGTATCACTTTCCCAGCCCCTTGTGTGATTTTCAGCCAGATGCAGCCTTGCAGGGTCTCTTCCTTAGAGTCAAAAAAGGTAGCCCAAGGGACTGCTTATTCAGTCTTCCCTGGTGCAAGAGGTGTTTGGCTGTGAAGACGCCAGAACAATGGCTCTGCTGCTCCCAGGGCCTCAGTTTCCCAGTCAGAACAGACCTAGTCTCCAGAGCTCTCTGCTACAGAGCAGACATGGGGAAAAAGCGCTGTGGAGGGTTCCTTCAGGTTCCCTGGGCACTGTCGAAGCCCTACCTGGGCTTTGGAGCCTAGGCACTGTGGCCTCTTTCACTGACTTTCCAGGTATCACACTCCCAGCCCCTTGTGATTTTCAGCCAGATGCAGCCTTGCAGGGTCTCTTCCTTAGAGTCAAAAAAAAAGGTAGCCCAAGGGACTGCTTATTCAGTCTTCCCTGGTGCAAGAGGTGTTTTGCTGTGTGAAGACGCCAGAAACAATGGCTCTGCTCCCAGGGCCTCAGTTTCCCAGTCAGAACAGACCTAGTCTCCAGAGCTCTCTGCTACAGAGCAGCAGACATGGGGAAAATAGCTCTGAGGAGGGTTCCTTCACGTTCCCTGGCACTGTCGAAGCCTTACCTGGCTTTGGAGCCTCCTAGGCACTGTGGCCTCTTTCACTGACTTTCCAGGTATCACTTCCCAGCCCCTTGTGATTTTCAGCCAGATGCAGCCTTGCAGGGTCTCTTCCTTAGAGTCAAAAAAGGTAGCCCCAAGGGACTGCTTATTCAGTCTTCCCTGGTGCAAGAGGTGTTTGGCTGTGAAGACGCCAGAACAATGGCTCTGCTCCCAGGGCCTCAGTTTCCCCAGTCAGAACAGACCTAGTCTCCAGAGCTCTCTGCTACAGAGCAGACATGGGGAAAAAAGCGCTGAGGAGGGTGCCTTTCACGTTCCAGGCCTTGTCGAAGCCCTACCCTGGTGCTTTGGAGCCTAGGCACTGTGGCCTCTTTCACTGACTTTCCAGGTATCACTTCCCAGCCCCTTGTGATTTTCAGCCAGATGCAGCCTTGCAGGGTCTCTCTTCCTTAGAGTCAAAAAAGGTAGCCCAAGGGACTGCTTATTCAGTCTTCCCTGGTGCAAGAGGTGTTTGGCTGTGAAGACGCCAGAACAATGGCTCTGCTCCCAGGGCCTCAGTTTTCCCAGTCAGAACAGACCTAGTCTCCAGAGCTCTCTGCTACAGAGCAGAGACATGGGGAAAAAGCGCTGTGGAGGGTGCCTTCACAGTTCCAGGGCACTGTCGAAGCCTTACCTGGGCTTTGGAGCCTAGGCACTGTGGCCTCTCTTTCACTGACTTTCCAGGTATCACTTTCCCAGCCCCTTGTGATTTTCAGCCAGATGCAGCCTTGCAGGGTCTCTTCCTTAGAGTCAAAAAAGGTAGCCCAAGGGACTGCTTATTCAGTCTTCCCTGGTGCAAGAGGTGTTTTGGCTGTGAAGACGCCAGAACAATGGCTCTGCTCCCAGGGCCTCAGTTTCCCAGTCAGAACAGACCTAGTCTCCAGAGCTCTCTGCTACAGAGCAGACATGGGGAAAAAGCGCTGTGAGGAGGGTGCCTTCACGTTCTCCCTGGGCACTGTCGAAGCCCTTACCTGGGCTTTGGAGCCTAGGCACTGTGGCCTCTCTTTCACTGACTTTCCAGGTATCACTTCCCAGCCCCTTGTGATTTTCAGCCAGATGCAGCCTTGCAGGGTCTCTTCCTTAGAGTCAAAAAAGGTAGCCCAAGGGACTGCTTATTCAGTCTTCCCTGGTGCAAGAGGTGTTTTGGCTGTGAAGACGCCAGAACAATGGCTCTGCTCCCAGGGCCTCAGTTTCCCAGTCAGAACAGACCTAGTCTCCAGAGCTCTCTGCTACAGAGCAGACACATGGGGAAAAAGCGCTCTGAGGAGGGTGCCCTTGAGTTCCCTGCCTTGGTCGAAGCCCTTACCCGGGCTTTGGAGCCTAGGCACTGTGGCCTCTTTCACTTCACTGACTTTCCAGGTATCACTTCCCAGCCCCTTGTGATTTTTCAGCCCAGATGCAGCCTTGCAGGGTCTCTTCCTTAGAGTCAAAAAAGGTAGCCCAAGGGACTGCTTATTCAGTCTTCCCCTGGTGCAAGAGGTGTTTGGCTGTGAAGACGCCAGAACAATGGCTCTGCTCCCCAGGGCCTCAGTTTCCCAGTCAGAACAGACCCTAGTCTCCAGAGCTCTCTGCTACAGAGCAGACATGGGGAAAAAGCGCTGTGGAGGGTGCCTTCACGTTCCAGGGCACTGTCGAAGCCTTACCTGGGCTTTGGAGCCTAGGCACTGTGGCCTCTTTCACTGACTTTCCAGGTATCACTTCCCAGCCCCTTGTGATTTTCAGCCAGATGCAGCCTTGCAGGGTCTCTTCCTTAGAGTCAAAAAGGTAGCCCAAGGGACTGCTTATTCAGTCTTCCCTGGTGCAAGAGGTGTTTTTGGCTGTGAAGACGCCAGAACAATGGCTCTGCTCCCAGGGCCTCAGTTTCCCAGTCAGAACAGACCTAGTCTCCAGAGCTCTCTGCTACAGAGCAGACATGGGGAAAAAGCGCTGTGGAGGGTGCCCTTCAGGCTTCCAGGGCCAGGGCACTGTCGAAGCCTTACCTGGGTGCTTTGGAGCCTAGGCACTGTGGCTCTCTTTCACTGACTTTCCAGGTATCACTTCCCAGCCAGCCCAGCCTTGTGATTTTCAGCCAGATGCAGCCTTGCAGGGTCTCTTCCTTAGAGTCAAAAAAAGTAGCCCAAGGGACTGCTTATTCAGTCTTCCCTGGTGCAAGAGGTGTTTGGCTGTGAAGACGCCAGAACAATGGCTCTGCTCCCAGGGCCTCAGTTTCCCAGTCAGAACAGACCTAGTCTCCAGAGCTCTCTGCTACAGAGCAGACATGGGGAAAAAGCGCTGTGGAGGGGTCCCTTGAGGCTCTTCACGTTCCAGGGCACTGTCGAAGCCTTACCTGGGCTTTGAGCCTAGGCACTGTGGCCTCTTTCACTGACTTTCCAGGTATCACTTCCCAGCCCCTTGTGATTTTCAGCCAGATGCAGCCTTTGCAGGGTCTCTTCCTTAGAGTCAAAAAAGGTAGCCCAAGGGACTGCTTATTCAGTCTTCCCTGGTGCAAGAGGTGTTTGGCTGTGAAGACGCCAGAACAATGGCTCTGATCCCAGGGCCTCAGTTTCCCAGTCAGAACAGACCTAGTCTCCAGAGCTCTCTGCTACAGAGCAGACATGGGGAAAAAGCTCTGTGGAGGGTGCCTTCACGTTCCAGGCACTGTCGAAGCCTTACCTGGGCTTTGGAGCCTAGGCACTGTGGCCTCTTTCACTGACTTTCCAGGTATCACTTCCCAGCCCCTTGTGATTTTCAGCCAGATGCAGCCTTGCAGGGTCTCTTCCTTAGAGTCAAAAAAAGGTAGCCCAAGGGACTGCTTATTCAGTCTTCCCTGGTGCAAGAGGTGTTTGGCTGTGTGAAGACGCCAGAACAATGGCTCTGCTCCCAGGGCCTCAGTTTCCCAGTCAGAACAGACCTAGTCTCCAGAGCTCTCTGCTACAGAGCAGACATGGGGAAAAAGCGCTCTGGAGGGTGTGTCTTCACGTTCCAGGGCACTTGTCGAAGCCTTACCTGGGCTTTGGAGCCTAGGCACTGTGGCCTCTTTTCACTGACTTTCCAGGTATCACTTCCCAGCCCCTTGTGATTTTCAGCCAGATGCAGCCTTGCAGGGTCTCTTCCTTAGAGTCAAAAAAGGTAGCCCAAGGGACTGCTTATTCAGTCAGTCTTCCCTGGTGCAAGAGGTGTTTGGCTGTGAAGACGCCAGAACAAATGGCTCTGCTCCCAGGGCCTCAGTTTTCCCAGTCAGAACAGACCTAGTCTCCAGAGCTCTCTGCTACAGAGCAGACATGGGGAAATAGCTCTGAGGAGGGTGCCTTCACGTTCCCTGGGCTTGGGGAAGCCTTACCCGGGCTTTGGGCCTAGGCACTGTGGCCTCTTTCACTGACTTTCCAGGTATCACTTTCCCAGCCCCTTGTGATTTTCAGCCAGATGCAGCCTTGCAGGGTCTCTTCCTTAGAGTCAAAAAAGGTAGCCCAAGGGACTGCTTATTCAGTCTTCCCTGGTGCAAGAGGTGTTTTGCTGTGAAAGACGCCAGAAACAATGGCTCTGCTCCCAGGGCCTCAGTTTCCCAGTCAGAACAGACCTAGTAGTCTCCAGAGCTCTCTGCTACAGAGCAGACATGGGGAAAAAGCTCTGAGGAGGGTGCCTTGACGTTCCCTGGCACTGGGGAAGCCCTTACCTGGGCTTTGGAGCCTAGGCACTGTGGCCTCCTCTTTCACTGACTTTCCAGGTATCACTTTCCCAGCCCCTTGTGATTTTCAGCCAGATGCAGCCTTGCAGGGTCTCTTCCTTAGAGTCAAAAAGGTAAGCCCAAGGGACTGCTTATTCAAGCTTCCCTGGTGTGCAAGAGGTGTTTGGCTGTGAAGAAGCCAGAACAATGGCTCTGCTCCCAGGGCCTCAGTTTCCCAGTCAGAACAGACCTAGTCTCCAGAGCTCTCTGCTACAGAGCAGACATGGGGGGAAATAGCGCTGAGGAGTGTTCCTTGAGGTTCCCTGGCACTGTTGGGGAAGCCCTACCCGGGCTTTGGGGCCCTAGGCACTGTGGCCTCTTCCACTGACTTTCCAGGTAGCACTTTCCCAGCCCCTTGTGATTTTCAGCCAAAAAGGCAGCCTGGCAGGGTCTCTTCCTTAGAGTCATAAAAAGGTAGCCCAAGGGAGTGCTTATTCAGGCTTCCCTGGTGCAAGAGGTGTTTGGCTGTTAAAGACGCCAGAACAATGGCTCTGCTCCCAGGGCCTCAGTTTCCCAGTCAGAACAGACCTAGTCTCCAGAGCTCTCTGCTATGGAGCACACATGGGGCAATAACTCTGAGGAGGTGTTCTTGACGTTCCCCTGGCTTGGGGAAGCCCTACCGGGGCTTTGGGGCCTAGGCACTGTGGCCTCTTCCACTGACTTTCCAGGTAGCACTTTCCAGCCCCTTGTGATTTTCAGCCAAAGACAGCCTGGCAGGGTCTCTTCCTTAGAGTCATAAAAAAAAGTAGCCCAAGGGAGTGCTTATCCAATTTCCCTGGCGAAACAGGTGTTTGGCTGTTAAGAATGGACAACAATAGGTTTGCCTCCATGTCTCAGTTTCCTAGTCAGACCAAGCCTAGTATCCAGAGCTCTCTGCTACAGAGCACACATGGGGCATTAGCTCTGAGGAGGGTGCCTTGACGTTCACGGGCACGGGCTTGGGGAAGCCCTACCGGGGCGGTGGGGCCTAGGCACAAAGGCCCCTACCACTGAATTTCCAGCTAGCACTTTCCAGCCCCTTGTGCTTTTCACCCAAATGGAGCCTGGCAGGGTCTCTTCCTTAGAGTCATAAAAGATAGCCCAAGGGAGTCCTTATTCAGACATCCCTGGTGCAAGAGGTGTTTTGTCTGTTAAGTAGCCACAACAATGGGTCTGCTCCAGCGCCTCAGTTTCCCCAGTCAGAACAGACCTAGTCTCCAGACCTCTCTGCTACAGAGCACACATGTGGCAATACATCTAAGAAGAGTTCCTTGAGGTTCCCTGGCTTGGGGAAGCCCCCTACTCGGGTGGTGGGGCCTAGGCACTGTGGCTTCTTCCACTGACTTTCCAGGTAGCACTTTCCAGCCCCTTGTGATTTTCAGCCAAAGGCAGCCTGGAAGGGTCTCTTCTTAGAGTCATAAAAGGTAGCCCAAGGGAGTGCTTATTCAAGCTTCCCTGGTGAAAGAGGTGTTTGTCTGTTAAGAAGCCACAACAATGGGTCTGATCCCAGGGCCTCAATTTCCCAGTCAGAACAGACCTAGTCTCCAGAGCTCTCTGATACAGAGCATACATGGGGCAATAGCTCTGAGGAGTGTTCCTTGAGGTTCCCTGGCTTGGGGAAGCCCTACCCATGCGGTGGCACCTAGGCACTGTGATCTCTTCCACTGACTTTCCAGGTAACACTTTCCAGCCCCTTGTGATTTTCAGCCAAAGGCAGCCTGGCAGGGTCTCTTCCTTAGAGTCATAAAAGGAAGCCCAAGGGAGTGTTTATCCAATCTTCCCTGGCGAAACAGGTGTTTGCTGTTAAGAAGTCACAACAATGGGTTTGCCTCCAGCCCCTCAGTTTCCCCAGTCAGACCAGAGCTAGTATCCAGAGCTCTCTGCTACAGAGCACACATGGGGCATTAGCTCTGAGGAGTGTTCCTTGATGTTCCCTGGCTTGGGGAAGCTCTACCCGGGCGGTGGGGCCTAGGCACAGTGGCCTCTTCCACTGACTTTCCAGATAGCACTTTCAGCCCCTTGTGATTTTCAGCCAAAGACAGCCTGGCAGGGTCTCTTCCTCAGAGCCATAAAAGGTAGCCCAAGGGAGTGCTTATTCAAGCTTCCCTGGTGCAAAGGTGTTTGTCTGTTAAAGAAGCCACAGCAATGGGTCTGTTCCGAGGGCCTCAGTTTCCAGTCAGAAAAGACCTAGTAGTCCAGAGCTCTCTGCTACAGAGCACACATGGGTCAATAGCTCTGAGGAGTGTTCCTTGAGGTTCCCTGGCTTGGGGAAGCCCTACCCGGGCGGTGGGGCCTAGGCACTGTGGCCTCTTCCACTGACTTTCCAGGTAGCACTTTCCAGCCCCTTGTGATTTTCAGCCAAAGAGAGCAGCCTGTCAGGGTCTCTTCCTTAGAGTCATAAAAGGTAGCCCAAGGGAGTGCTTATTCAAGCTTCCCTGGTGCAAGAGGTGTTTGTCTGTTAAGAAGCCACAACAATGGGTCTGCTCCCAGGGCCTCAGTTTCCCAGTCAGAACAGACCTAGTAGTCTCCAGAGCCCTCTGATACAGAGCACACATGGAGCAATAGCTCTGAGGAGTGTTTCTTGAGGTTCCCTGGCTTGGGTAAGCCCTACCCGGGCGGTAGGGCCTAGGCACTGTGGCCTCTTCCACTGACTTTCCAGGTAGCACTTTCCAGCCCCTTGTGATTTTCAGCCAAAGGCAGCCTGGCAGGGTCTCTCTTCCTTAGAGTCATAAAAGGTAGCCCAAGGGAGTGCTTATTCAATCTTCCCTGGTGCAAGAGGTGTTTGTCTGTTAAGAAGCCACAACAATGGTTCTCCTCCCATGGCCTAAGGTTCCGAGTCAGAACAGACCTAGTCTCCAGAGCTCTCTGCTACAGAGCACACATGGGGCAATAGCTCTGAGGAGTGTTACTTGAGGTTCCCTGGCTTGGGGAAGCCCTACCCTGGCGGGGCACCTAGGCACTGTGGCCTCTTCCACTGACTTTCCAGGTAGCACTTTCCAGCCCCTTGTGATTTTCAGCCAAAGGCAGCCTGGCAGGGTCTCTTCCTTAGAGTCATAAAAGGTAGCCCAAGGGAGTTGTGCTTATTCAGGCTTCCCTGGTGCAAGAGGTGTTTGTGTGTTAAAAGAAGCCACAACAATGGGTCTGCTCCCAGGGTCTCAGTTTCCCAGTCAGAACAGACCCTAGTAGTCTCCAGAGCTCTCTGCTACAGAGCACACATGGGGCAATAGCTCTGAGGAGTGTTCCTTGAGGTTCCCTGGCTTGGGGAAGCCCTACCCTGGCGCTTGGGCCTAGGCACTGTGGCCTCTTCCCCTGACTTTCCATGTAGCACTTTCCAGTGCCATGTGATTTTCAGCCAAAGACAGCCTGGCAGGGTCTCTTCCTTAGAGTTATAAAAGGTAGCCCAAGGGAGTGCTTATTCAATCTTCCCAGGTGCAAGAGGTGTTTGGCTGTTAAGAAGCCACAACAATGGGTCTGCTCCCAGGGTCTCAGTTTCCCAGTCAGAACAGACCTAGTCATCTCCAGAGCTCTCTGCTACAGAGCACACATGGGGCAATAGCTCTGAGGAGTGTTCCTTGACGTTCCCCTGGCTGGGGGAAGCCCTACCCGGGCGGTGGGGCCTAGGCACTGTGGCCTCTTCCCACTGACTTTTCCAGGTAGCACTTTCCAGCCCCTTGTGATTTTCAGCCAAAGGCAGCCTGGCAGGGTCTCTTCCTTAGAGTCATAAAAGGTAGCCCAAGGGAGTGCATTTATTCAAGCTTTCCCTGGTGCAAGAGGTGTTTGTCTGTGTTAAGAAGCCAGAAACAATGGGTCTGCTCCCAGGCCCTCAGTTTCCCAGTCAGAACAGACCTAGTCTCCAGAGCTCTCTGCTACAGAGCACACATGGAGGCAATAGCTCTGAGGAGGGTTCCTTGACGTTCCAGGGCTTGGGGAAGCCCTACTACCCGGGGCGGTGGGGCCTAGGCACTGTGGCCTCTTTCACTGACTTTCCAGGTAGCACTTTCCAGCCCCTTGTGATTTTCAGCCAAATGCAGCCTTGCAGGGTCTCTTTCCCTTAGAGTCAAAAAAGGTAGCCCAAGGGAGTGCTTATTCAGTCTTCCCTGGTGCAAGAGGGTGTTTGGCTGTGAAGAAGCCACAACAATGGGGCCTGCCCTCCCAGGGCCTCAGTTTCCCAGTCAGAACAGACCTAGTCTCCAGAGCTCTCTGCTACAGAGCACACATGGGGGAAATAGCTCTGAGGAGTGTTGTTCCTTGAGGTTCCACTGCCTTGGGGAAGCCCTACCCGGGTAGGCTGGAGCCTAGGCACTGTGGCCTCTTTCACTGACTTTCCAGGTATCACTTCCCAGCCCCCTTGTGATTTTCAGCCAGATGCAGCCTTGCAGGGTCTCTTCCTTAGAGAGTCATAAAAGGGTAGCCCAAGGGACTGCTTATTCAGCTTCCCTGGTGCAAGAGGTGTTTTGGCTGTGAAGAAGCCAGAACAATGGGTCTGCTCCCAGGGCCTCATTTTCCCCAGTCAGAACAGACCTTGTAGTCTCCTAGAGCTCTCTGCTACAGGCACATATGGGGCAATAGCTCTGTGGAGTGTTTCCTTGAGGTTCCCTGGCCAGCTTGGGGAAGCCTATCCCGGGCGGGTGGGGCCTAGGCACTGTGGCCTCTT
>JAGTYA010001087.1:0-14213 GCA_024291935.2 Okapia johnstoni | reverse complement strand
TCGCGAGCGGCCTTGGAGACTCAGGGTTCCGCTCGCACTGTGTGGACACGGGTATCCCAGGGAACCTCTGGGGGGGCGCCTAGAGGGAGTCCAGCCTCCGTTGCAGCGCCAGAGAGAAGGCAGGACGGCTCTCGCGTCGCTGCAGATCCCAAGGGCCCCGTCTCGCAAGGAGGGGGGCCCGGGGACGCCCTCGCGGTTATGTGTGGCGGGAAGCCCCGCTTTCTTGGCAGGTTGGCCCGGGGATCTCGGGGGACACCTGGAGTCGCCCGCAAGGAGTCAAGCCCCGTTCGGCGCCGGAACAGGTGCCGGGGCATGCTCTCCATGCCCTGCAAGGGAAAAGCGCCTCCTCCCTCTATGGGCGTGGCCTCACGGGGGTGTTCTCGACTTGCGGCGGTGCATTCTCGAGTTGCGGCGGGTACCCCGGCCCGTCTCCCCCGTTAGCCCAGCGGGGTCGCCATGCCTCCTTTCGAGCGGACAGGGGCCCGAGCAGCCTCGGGATTCGCCAGGAGGCGCTGCAGCGCCCTGGGTCCGCGTCAGGCATGGAGCTAGGACCCTCGGGGGTCCCCGGAGGGGGGAGGGGACAGGTATAACTGGCACCTGTGGGGTGGCCTCCAGGGAGTCGAGGGGACTCAGCCTTTTCTCTCCGGTCACAGCCAAGGGCAATCGGGCTTCCCCTCGAATGCAGGGGCGAAGGTCGTGCTTTTTTTCCGCGCGGCGCAGGGGGAAGCGGGGGTGGCCTCTCTGAATCGGGGGCGTGGCGCCTCGGGGAGCCTCTCTTGTTGCCTCTGAGAAGTCCAGGCCTCCTTTGACATCGCCAGGGGCTGCTGGGCTTCCCCTCGCCTCACGTCCAGGGAACTGGACTCGCTTGCCGATGGGGGTTTCCTCGGGGACCTTTGGTCTTGCGGCCGGAACTGGCCCCTTGGGGCCTCTTCTCGAACCTCAGGAGAGGCGAGAGTCCCGCTCTGGAGGTGCGAGGGAATGTAGGGATTGCGATGGCATTCAGGAAGGGGATTGGACCCCCCTTTTCGAGAGGAGGGGCCGACGGCGACGGGGGGCCCCCTCGCGAGCGGCCTCTGGAGACTCAGGGTTCCGCTCGCCTGTGGACACGGGTATCCCAGGGAACCTCTGGGGGCGCCTAGAGGGAGTCCAGCCTCCGTTGCAGCGCCAGAGAGAAGGCAGGACGGCTCTCGCGTCGCTGCAGATCCCAAGGGCCCCGTCTCGCAAGGAGGGGGGCCCGGGGGACGCCCTCGCGGTGTGGCGGGAAGCCCCGCTTTCTTGGCAGGTTGGCCCGGGGATCTCGGGGGACACCTGGAGTCGCCCGCAAGGAGTCAAGCCCCGTTCGGAGCCGGAACAGGTGCCGGGGCATGCTCTCCATGCCCTGCAAGGGAAAAGCGCCTCCTCCCTCTATGGGCGTGGCCTCACGGGGGTGTTCTCGACTTGCGGCGGTGCATTCTCGAGTTGCGGCGGGTACCCCGGCCCGTCTCCCCCGTTAGCCCAGCGGGGTCGCCATGCCTCCTTTCGAGCGGACAGGGGCCCGAGCAGCCTCGGGATTCGCCAGGAGGCGCTGCAGCGCCCTGGGTCCGCGTCAGGCATGGAGCTAGGACCCTCGGGGGTCCCCGGAGGGGGGGAGGGGACAGGTATAACTGGCACCTGTGGGGTGGCCTCCAGGGAGTCGAGGGGACTCAGCCTTTCTCTCCGGTCACAGCCAAGGGCAATCGGGCTTCCCCTCGAATGCAGGGGCGAAGGTCGTGCTTTTCCGCGCGGCGCAGGGGTAAGCGGGGGTGGCCTCTCTGAATCGGGGGCGTGGCGCCTCGGGGAGCCTCTCTTGTTGCCTCTGAGAAGTCCAGGCCTCCTTTGACATCGCCAGGGGCTGCTGGGCTTCCCCTCGCCTCACGTCCAGGGAACTGGACTCGCTTGCCGATGGGGGTTCCTCGGGGACCTTTGGTCTTGCGGCCGGAACTGGCCCCTTGGGGCCTCTTCTCGAACCTCAGGAGAGGCGAGAGTCCCGCTCTGGAGGTGCGAGGGAATGTAGGGATTGCGATGGCATTCAGGAAGGGGATTGGACCCCCCTTTCGAGAGGAGGGGCCGACGGCGACGGGGGGCCCCTCGCGAGCGGCCTCTGGAGACTCAGGGTTCCGCTCGCCTGTGGACACGGGTATCCCAGGGAACCTCTGGGGGCGCCTAGAGGGAGTCCAGCCTCCGTTGCAGCGCCAGAGAGAAGGCAGGACGGCTCTCGAGTCGCTGCAGATCCCAAGGGCCCCGTCTCGCAAGGAGGGGGGCCCGGGGGACGCCCTCGCGGTGTGGCGGGAAGCCCCGCTTTCTTGGCAGGTTGGCCCGGGGATCTCGGGGGACACCTGGAGTCGCCCGCAAGGAGTCAAGCCCCGTTCGGAGCCGGAACAGGTGCCGGGGCATGCTCTCCATGCCCTGCAAGGGAAAAGCGCCTCCTCCCTCTATGGGCGTGGCCTCACGGGGGGTGTTCTCGACTTGCGGCGGTGCATTCTCGAGTTGCGGCGGGTACCCCGGCCCGTCTCCCCCGTTAGCCCAGCGGGGTCGCCATGCCTCCTTTCGAGCGGACAGGGGCCCGAGCAGCCTCGGGATTCGCCAGGAGGCGCTGCAGCGCCCTGGGTCCGCGTCAGGCATGGAGCTAGGACCCTCGGGGGTCCCCGGAGGGGGGGAGGGGACAGGTATAACTGGCACCTGTGGGGTGGCCTCCAGGGAGTCGAGGGGACTCAGCCTTTCTTTCTCTCCGGTCACAGCCAAGGGCAATCGGGCTTCCCCTCGAATGCAGGGGCGAAGGTCGTGCTTTTCCGCGCGGCGCAGGGGGAAGCGGGGGTGGCCTCTCTGAATCGGGGGCGTGGCGCCTCGGGGAGCCTCTCTTGTTGCCTCTGAGAAGTCCAGGCCTCCTTTGACATCGCCAGGGGCTGCTGGGCTTCCCCTCGCCTCACGTCCAGGGAACTGGACTCGCTTGCCGATGGGGGTTCCTCGGGGACCTTTGGTCTTGCGGCCGGAACTGGCCCCTTGGGGCCTCTTCTCGAACCTCAGGAGAGGCGAGAGTCCCGCTCTGGAGGTGCGAGGGAATGTAGGGATTGCGATGGCATTCAGGAAGGGGATTGGACCCCCCTTTCGAGAGGAGGGGCCGACGGCGACGGGGGGCCCCTCGCGAGCGGCCTCTGGAGACTCAGGGTTCCGCTCGCCTGTGGACACGGGTATCCCAGGGAACCTCTGGGGGCGCCTAGAGGGATGGGCGTGGCCTCACGGGGGTGTTCTCGACTTGCGGCGGTGCATTCTCGAGTTGCGGCGGGTACCCCGGCCCGTCTCCCCCGTTAGCCCAGCGGGGTCGCCATGCCTCCTTTCGAGCGGACAGGGGCCCGAGCAGCCTCGGGATTCGCCAGGAGGCGCTGCAGCGCCCTGGGTCCGCGTCAGGCATGGAGCTAGGACCCTCGGGGGTCCCCGGAGGGGGGGAGGGGACAGGTATAACTGGCACCTGTGGGGTGGCCTCCAGGGAGTCGAGGGGACTCAGCCTTTCTCTCCGGTCACAGCCAAGGGCAATCGGGCTTCCCCTCGAATGCAGGGGCGAAGGTCGTGCTTTTCCGCGCGGCGCAGGGGGAAGCGGGGGTGGCCTCTCTGAATCGGGGGCGTGGCGCCTCGGGGAGCCTCTCTTGTTGCCTCTGAGAAGTCCAGGCCTCCTTTGACATCGCCAGGGGCTGCTGGGCTTCCCCTCGCCTCACGTCCAGGGAACTGGACTCGCTTGCCGATGGGGGTTCCTCGGGGACCTTTGGTCTTGCGGCCGGAACTGGCCCCTTGGGGCCTCTTCTCGAACCTCAGGAGAGGCGAGAGTCCCGCTCTGGAGGTGCGAGGGAATGTAGGGATTGCGATGGCATTCAGGAAGGGGATTGGACCCCCCTTTCGAGAGGAGGGGCCGACGGCGACGGGGGGCCCCTCGCGAGCGGCCTCTGGAGACTCAGGGTTCCGCTCGCCTGTGGACACGGGTATCCCAGGGAACCTCTGGGGGCGCCTAGAGGGAGTCCAGCCTCCGTTGCAGCGCCAGAGAGAAGGCAGGACGGCTCTCGCGTCGCTGCAGATCCCAAGGGCCCCGTCTCGCAAGGAGGGGGGCCCGGGGGACGCCCTCGCGGTGTGGCGGGAAGCCCCGCTTTCTTGGCAGGTTGGCCCGGGGATCTCGGGGGACACCTGGAGTCGCCCGCAAGGAGTCAAGCCCCGTTCGGAGCCGGAACAGGTGCCGGGGCATGCTCTCCATGCCCTGCAAGGGAAAAGCGCCTCCTCCCTCTATGGGCGTGGCCTCACGGGGGTGTTCTCGACTTGCGGCGGTGCATTCTCGAGTTGCGGCGGGTACCCCGGCCCGTCTCCCCCCGTTAGCCCAGCGGGGTCGCCATGCCTCCTTTCGAGCGGACAGGGGCCCGAGCAGCCTCGGGATTCGCCAGGAGGCGCTGCAGCGCCCTGGGTCCGCGTCAGGCATGGAGCTAGGACCCTCGGGGGTCCCCGGAGGGGGGGAGGGGACAGGTATAACTGGCACCTGTGGGGTGGCCTCCAGGGAGTCGAGGGGACTCAGCCTTTCTCTCCGGTCACAGCCAAGGGCAATCGGGCTTCCCCTCGAATGCAGGGGCGAAGGTCGTGCTTTTCCTTTCCGCGCGGCGCAGGGGGAAGCGGGGGTGGCCTCTCTGAATCGGGGGCGTGGCGCCTCGGGGAGCCTCTCTTGTTGCCTCTGAGAAGTCCAGGCCTCCTTTGACATCGCCAGGGGCTGCTGGGCTTCCCCTCGCCTCACGTCCAGGGAACTGGACTCGCTTGCCGATGGGGGTTCCTCGGGGACCTTTGGTCTTGCGGCCGGAACTGGCCCCTTGGGGCCTCTTCTCGAACCTCAGGAGAGGCGAGAGTCCCGCTCTGGAGGTGCGAGGGAATGTAGGGATTGCGATGGCATTCAGGAAGGGGATTGGACCCCCCTTTCGAGAGGAGGGGCCGACGGCGACGGGGGGCCCCTCGCGAGCGGCCTCTGGAGACTCAGGGTTCCGCTCGCCTGTGGACACGGGTATCCCAGGGAACCTCTGGGGGCGCCTAGAGGGAGTCCAGCCTCCGTTGCAGCGCCAGAGAGAAGGCAGGACGGCTCTCGCGTCGCTGCAGATCCCAAGGGCCCCGTCTCGCAAGGAGGGGGGCCCGGGGGACGCCCTCGCGGTGTGGCGGGAAGCCCCGCTTTCTTGGCAGGTTGGCCCGGGGATCTCGGGGGACACCTGGAGTCGCCCGCAAGGAGTCAAGCCCCGTTCGGAGCCGGAACAGGTGCCGGGGCATGCTCTCCATGCCCTGCAAGGGAAAAGCGCCTCCTCCCTCTATGGGCGTGGCCTCACGGGGGTGTTCTCGACTTGCGGCGGTGCATTCTCGAGTTGCGGCGGGTACCCCGGCCCGTCTCCCCCGTTAGCCCAGCGGGGTCGCCATGCCTCCTTTCGAGCGGACAGGGGCCCGAGCAGCCTCGGGATTCGCCAGGAGGCGCTGCAGCGCCCTGGGTCCGCGTCAGGCATGGAGCTAGGACCCTCGGGGGTCCCCGGAGGGGGGGAGGGGACAGGTATAACTGGCACCTGTGGGGTGGCCTCCAGGGAGTCGAGGGGACTCAGCCTTTCTCTCCGGTCACAGCCAAGGGCAATCGGGCTTCCCCTCGAATGCAGGGGCGAAGGTCGTGCTTTTCCGCGCGGCGCAGGGGGAAGCGGGGGTGGCCTCTCTGAATCGGGGGCGTGGCGCCTCGGGGAGCCTCTCTTGTTGCCTCTGAGAAGTCCAGGCCTCCTTTGACATCGCCAGGGGCTGCTGGGCTTCCCCTCGCCTCACGTCCAGGGAACTGGACTCGCTTGCCGATGGGGGTTCCTCGGGGACCTTTGGTCTTGCGGCCGGAACTGGCCCCTTGGGGCCTCTTCTCGAACCTCAGGAGAGGCGAGAGTCCCGCTCTGGAGGTGCGAGGGAATGTAGGGATTGCGATGGCATTCAGGAAGGGGATTGGACCCCCCTTTCGAGAGGAGGGGCCGACGGCGACGGGGGGCCCCTCGCGAGCGGCCTCTGGAGACTCAGGGTTCCGCTCGCCTGTGGACACGGGTATCCCAGGGAACCTCTGGGGGCGCCTAGAGGGAGTCCAGCCTCCGTTGCAGCGCCAGAGAGAAGGCAGGACGGCTCTCGCGTCGCTGCAGATCCCAAGGGCCCCGTCTCGCAAGGAGGGGGGCCCGGGGGACGCCCTCGCGGTGTGGCGGGAAGCCCCGCTTTCTTGGCAGGTTGGCCCGGGGATCTCGGGGGACACCTGGAGTCGCCCGCAAGGAGTCAAGCCCCGTTCGGAGCCGGAACAGGTGCCGGGGCATGCTCTCCATGCCCTGCAAGGGAAAAGCGCCTCCTCCCTCTATGGGCGTGGCCTCACGGGGGTGTTCTCGACTTGCGGCGGTGCATTCTCGAGTTGCGGCGGGTACCCCGGCCCGTCTCCCCCGTTAGCCCAGCGGGGTCGCCATGCCTCCTTTCGAGCGGACAGGGGCCCGAGCAGGGCTTCCCCTCGAATGCAGGGGCGAAGGTCGTGCTTTTCCGCGCGGCGCAGGGGGAAGCGGGGGTGGCCTCTCTGAATCGGGGGCGTGGCGCCTCGGGGAGCCTCTCTTGTTGCCTCTGAGAAGTCCAGGCCTCCTTTGACATCGCCAGGGGCTGCTGGGCTTCCCCTCGCCTCACGTCCAGGGAACTGGACTCGCTTGCCGATGGGGGTTCCTCGGGGACCTTTGGTCTTGCGGCCGGAACTGGCCCCTTGGGGCCTCTTCTCGAACCTCAGGAGAGGCGAGAGTCCCGCTCTGGAGGTGCGAGGGAATGTAGGGATTGCGATGGCATTCAGGAAGGGGATTGGACCCCCCTTTCGAGAGGAGGGGCCGACGGCGACGGGGGGCCCCTCGCGAGCGGCCTCTGGAGACTCAGGGTTCCGCTCGCCTGTGGACACGGGTATCCCAGGGAACCTCTGGGGGCGCCTAGAGGGAGTCCAGCCTCCGTTGCAGCGCCAGAGAGAAGGCAGGACGGCTCTCGCGTCGCTGCAGATCCCAAGGGCCCCGTCTCGCAAGGAGGGGGGCCCGGGGGACGCCCTCGCGGTGTGGCGGGAAGCCCCGCTTTCTTGGCAGGTTGGCCCGGGGATCTCGGGGGACACCTGGAGTCGCCCGCAAGGAGTCAAGCCCCGTTCGGAGCCCGGACAGGTGCCGGGGCATGCTCTCCATGCCCTGCAAGGGAAAAGCGCCTCCTCCCTCTATGGGCGTGGCCTCACGGGGGTGTTCTCGACTTGCGGCGGTGCATTCTCGAGTTGCGGCGGGTACCCCGGCCCGTCTCCCCCGTTAGCCCAGCGGGGTCGCCATGCCTCCTTTCGAGCGGACAGGGGCCCGAGCAGCCTCGGGATTCGCCAGGAGGCGCTGCAGCGCCCTGGGTCCGCGTCAGGCATGGAGCTAGGACCCTCGGGGGTCCCCGGAGGGGGGGGGGGGGACAGGTATAACTGGCACCTGTGGGGTGGCCTCCAGGGAGTCGAGGGGACTCAGCCTTTCTCTCCGGTCACAGCCAAGGGCAATCGGGCTTCCCCTCGAATGCAGGGGCGAAGGTCGTGCTTTTCCGCGCGGCGCAGGGGGAAGCGGGGGGTGGCCTCTCTGAATCGGGGGCGTGGCGCCTCGGGGAGCCTCTCTTGTTGCCTCTGAGAAGTCCAGGCCTCCTTTGACATCGCCAGGGGCTGCTGGGCTTCCCCTCGCCTCACGTCCAGGGAACTGGACTCGCTTGCCGATGGGGGTTCCTCGGGGACCTTTGGTCTTGCGGCCGGGAACTGGCCCCTTGGGGCCTCTTCTCGAACCTCAGGAGAGGCGAGAGTCCCGCTCTGGAGGTGCGAGGGAATGTAGGGATTGCGCGATGGCATTCAGGAAGGGGATTGGACCCCCCTTTCGAGAGGAGGGGCCGACGGCGACGGGGGGCCCCTCGCGAGCGGCCTCTGGAGACTCAGGGTTCCGCTCGCCTGTGGACACGGGTATCCCAGGGAACCTCTGGGGGCGCCTAGAGGGAGTCCAGCCTCCGTTGCAGCGCCAGAGAGAAGGCAGGACGGCTCTCGCGTCGCTGCAGATCCCAAGGGCCCCGTCTCGCAAGGAGGGGGGCCCGGGGGACGCCCTCGCGGTGGTGTGGCGGGAAGCCCCGCTTTCTTGGCAGGTTGGCCCGGGGATCTCGGGGGACACCTGGAGTCGCCCGCAAGGAGTCAAGCCCCGTTCGGAGCCGGAACAGGTGCCGGGGCATGCTCTCCATGCCCTGCAAGCAAGGGAAAAGCGCCTCCTCCCTCTATGGGCGTGGCCTCACGGGGGTGTTCTCGACTTGCGGCGGTGCATTCTCGAGTTGCGGCGGGTACCCCGGCCCGTCTCCCCCGTTAGCCCAGCGGGGTCGCCATGCCTCCTTTCGAGCGGACAGGGGCCCGAGCAGCCTCGGGATTCGCCAGGAGGCGCTGCAGCGCCCCCTGGTCCGCGTCAGGCATGGAGCTAGGACCCTCGGGGGTCCCCGGAGGGGGGGAGGGGGACAGGTATAACTGGCACCTGTGGGGTGGCCTCCAGGGAGTCGAGGGGACTCAGCCTTTCTCTCCGGTCACAGCCAAGGGCAATCGGGCTTCCCCTCGAATGCAGGGGCGAAGGTCGTGCTTTTCCGCGCGGCGCAGGGGGAAGCGGGGGTGGCCTCTCTGAATCGGGGGCGTGGCGCCTCGGGGAGCCTCTCTTGTTGCCTCTGAGAAGTCCAGGCCTCCTTTGACATCGCCAGGGGCTGCTGGGCTTCCCCTCGCCTCACGTCCAGGGAACTGGACTCGCTTGCCGATGGGGGTTCCTCGGGGACCTTTGGTCTTGCGGCCGGAACTGGCCCCTTGGGGCCTCTTCTCGAACCTCAGGAGAGGCGAGAGTCCCGCTCTGGAGGTGCGAGGGAATGTAGGGATTGCGATGGCATTCAGGAAGGGGATTGGACCCCCCTTTCGAGAGGAGGGGCCGACGGCGACGGGGGGCCCCTCGCGAGCGGCCTCTGGAGACTCAGGGTTCCGCTCGCCTGTGGACACGGGTATCCCAGGGAACCTCTGGGGGCGCCTAGAGAGGGAGTCCAGCCTCCGTTGCAGCGCCAGAGAGAAGGCAGGACGGCTCTCGCGTCGCTGCAGATCCCAAGGGCCCCGTCTCGCAAGGAGGGGGGCCCGGGGGACGCCCTCGCGGTGTGGCGGGAAGCCCCGCTTTCTTGGCAGGTTGGCCCGGGGATCTCGGGGGACACCTGGGTCGCCCGCAAGGAGTCAAGCCCCGTTCGGAGCCGGAACAGGTGCCGGGGCATGCTCTCCATGCCCTGCAAGGGAAAAGCGCCTCCTCCCTCTATGGGCGTGGCCTCACGGGGGTGTTCTCGACTTGCGGCGGTGCATTCTCGAGTTGCGGCGGGTACCCCGGCCCGTCTCCCCCGTTAGCCCAGCGGGGTCGCCATGCCTCCTTTCGAGCGGACAGGGGCCCGAGCAGCCTCGGGATTCGCCAGGAGGCGCTGCAGCGCCCTGGGTCCGCGTCAGGCATGGAGCTAGGACCCTCGGGGGTCCCCGGAGGGGGGGAGGGGACAGGTATAACTGGCACCTGTGGGGTGGCCTCCAGGGAGTCGAGGGGACTCAGCCTTTCTCTCCGGTCACAGCCAAGGGCAATCGGGCTTCCCCTCGAATGCAGGGGCGAAGGTCGTGCTTTTCCGCGCGGCGCAGGGGGAAGCGGGGGTGGCCTCTCTGAATCGGGGGCGTGGCGCCTCGGGGAGCCTCTCTTGTTGCCTCTGAGAAGTCCAGGCCTCCTTTGACATCGCCAGGGGCTGCTGGGCTTCCCCTCGCCTCACGTCCAGGGAACTGGAATCGCTTGCCGATGGGGGTTCCTCGGGGACCTTTGGTCTTGCGGCCGGAACTGGCCCGTTCGGAGCCGGAACAGGTGCCGGGGCATGCTCTCCATGCCCTGCAAGGGAAAAGCGCCTCCTCCCTCTATGGGCGTGGCCTCCCGGGGGTGTTCTCGACTTGCGGCGGTGCATTCTCGAGTTGCGGCGGGTACCCCGGCCCGTCTCCCCCGTTAGCCCAGCGGGGTCGCCATGCCTCCTTTCGAGCGGACAGGGGCCCGAGCAGCCTCGGGATTCGCCAGGAGGCGCTGCAGCGCCCTGGGTCCGCGTCAGGCATGGAGCTAGGACCCTCGGGGGTCCCCGGAGGGGG
Organism: Okapia johnstoni; assembly: GCA_024291935.2. Lineage (NCBI taxonomy): Eukaryota > Metazoa > Chordata > Mammalia > Artiodactyla > Giraffidae > Okapia > Okapia johnstoni. Next base: position 4,003 of record JAGTYA010001087.1, on the reverse strand, counting down.
GGGAGGGGACAGGTATAACTGGCACCTGTGGGGTGGCCTCCAGGGAGTCGAGGGGACTCAGCCTTTCTCTCCGGTCACAGCCAAGGGCAATCGGGCTTCCCCTCGAATGCAGGGGCGAAGGTCGTGCTTTTCCGCGCGGCGCAGGGGGAAGCGGGGGTGGCCTCTCTGAATCGGGGGCGTGGCGCCTCGGGGAGCCTCTCTTGTTGCCTGAGAAGTCCAGGCCTCCTTTGACATCGCCAGGGGCTGCTGGGCTTCCCCTCGCCTCACGTCCAGGGAACTGGACTCGCTTGCCGATGGGGGTTCCTCGGGGACCTTTGGTCTTGCGGCCGGAACTGGCCCCTTGGGGCCTCTTCTCGAACCTCAGGAGAGGCGAGAGTCCCGCTCTGGAGGTGCGAGGGAATGTAGGGATTGCGATGGCATTCAGGAAGGGGATTGGACCCCCCTTTCGAGAGGAGGGGCCGACGGCGACGGGGGGCCCCTCGCGAGCGGCCTCTGGAGACTCAGGGTTCCGCTCGCCTGTGGACACGGGTATCCCAGGGAACCTCTGGGGGCGCCTAGAGGGAGTCCAGCCTCCGTTGCAGCGCCAGAGAGAAGGCAGGACGGCTCTCGCGTCGCTGCAGATCCCAAGGGCCCCGTCTCGCAAGGAGGGGGGCCCGGGGGACGCCCTCGCGGTGTGGCGGGAAGCCCCGCTTTCTTGGCAGGTTGGCCCGGGGATCTCGGGGGACACCTGGAGTCGCCCGCAAGGAGTCAAGCCCCGTTCGGAGCCGGAACAGGTGCCGGGGCATGCTCTCCATGCCCTGCAAGGGAAAAGCGCCTCCTCCCTCTATGGGCGTGGCCTCACGGGGGTGTTCTCGACTTGCGGCGGTGCATTCTCGAGTTGCGGCGGGTACCCCGGCCCGTCTCCCCCGTTAGCCCAGCGGGGTCGCCATGCCTCCTTTCGAGCGGACAGGGGCCCGAGCAGCCTCGGGATTCGCCAGGAGGCGCTGCAGCGCCCTGGGTCCGCGTCAGGCATGGAGCTAGGACCCTCGGGGGTCCCCCGGAGGGGGGGAGGGGACAGGTATAACTGGCACCTGTGGGGTGGCCTCCAGGGAGTCGAGGGGACTCAGCCTTTCTCTCCGGTCACAGCCAAGGGCAATCGGGCTTCCCCTCGAATGCAGGGGCGAAGGTCGTGCTTTTCCGCGCGGCGCAGGGGGAAGCGGGGGTGGCCTCTCTGAATCGGGGGCGTGGCGCCTCGGGGAGCCTCTCTTGTTGCCTCTGAGAAGTCCAGGCCTCCTTTGACATCGCCAGGGGCTGCTGGGCTTCCCCTCGCCTCACGTCCAGGGAACTGGACTCGCTTGCCGATGGGGGTTCCTCGGGGACCTTTGGTCTTGCGGCCGGAACTGGCCCCTTGGGGCCTCTTCTCGAACCTCAGGAGAGGCGAGAGTCCCGCTCTGGAGGTGCGAGGGAATGTAGGGATTGCGATGGCATTCAGGAAGGGGATTGGACCCCCCTTTCGAGAGGAGGGGCCGACGGCGACGGGGGGCCCCTCGCGAGCGGCCTCTGGAGACTCAGGGTTCCGCTCGCCTGTGGACACGGGTATCCCAGGGAACCTCTGGGGGCGCCTAGAGGGAGTCCAGCCTCCGTTGCAGCGCCAGAGAGAAGGCAGGACGGCTCTCGCGTCGCTGCAGATCCCAAGGGCCCCGTCTCGCAAGGAGGGGGGCCCGGGGGACCGCCCTCGCGGTGTGGCGGGAAGCCCCCGCTTTCTTGGCAGGTTGGCCCGGGGATCTCGGGGGACACCTGGAGTCGCCCGCAAGGAGTCAAGCCCCGTTCGGAGCCGGAACAGGTGCCGGGGCATGCTCTCCATGCCCTGCAAGGGAAAAGCGCCTCCTCCCTCTATGGGCGTGGCCTCACGGGGGTGTTCTCGACTTGCGGCGGTGCATTCTCGAGTTGCGGCGGGTACCCCGGCCCGTCTCCCCCGTTAGCCCAGCGGGGTCGCCATGCCTCCTTTCGAGCGGACAGGGGCCCGAGCAGCCTCGGGATTCGCCAGGAGGCGCTGCAGCGCCCTGGGTCCGCGTCAGGCATGGAGCTAGGACCCTCGGGGGTCCCCGGAGGGGGGGGGAGGGGACAGGTATAACTGGCACCTGTGGGGTGGCCTCCAGGGAGTCGAGGGGACTCAGCCTTTCTCTCCGGTCACAGCCAAGGGCAATCGGGCTTCCCCTCGAATGCAGGGGCGAAGGTCGTGCTTTTCCGCGCGGCGCAGGGGGAAGCGGGGGGGGCCTCTCTGAATCGGGGGCGTGGCGCCTCGGGGAGCCTCTCTTGTTGCCTCTGAGAAGTCCAGGCCTCCTTTGACATCGCCAGGGGCTGCTGGGCTTCCCCTCGCCTCACGTCCAGGGAACTGGACTCGCTTGCCGATGGGGGTTCCTCGGGGACCTTTGGTCTTGCGGCCGGAACTGGCCCCTTGGGGCCTCTTCTCGAACCTCAGGAGAGGCGAGAGTCCCGCTCTGGAGGTGCGAGGGAATGTAGGGATTGCGATGGCATTCAGGAAGGGGATTGGACCCCCTTTCGAGAGGAGGGTGCCGACGGCGACGGGGGGGCCCCTCGCGAGCGGCCTCTGGAGACTCAGGGTTCCGCTCGCCTGTGGACACGGGTATCCCAGGGAACCTCTGGGGGCGCCTAGAGGGAGTCCAGCCTCCGTTGCAGCGCCAGAGAGAAGGCAGGACGGCTCTCGCGTCGCTTACTGCAGATCCCAAGGGCCCCGTCTCGCAAGGAGGGGGGCCCGGGGGACGCCCTCGCGGTGTGGCGGGAAGCCCCGCTTTTCTTGGCAGGTTGGCCCGGGGATCTCGGGGGACACCTGGAGTCGCCCGCAAGGAGTCAAGCCCCGTTCGGAGCCGGAACAGGTGCCGGGGCATGCTCTCCATGCCCTGCAAGGGAAAAGCGCCTCCTCCCTCTATGGGCGTGGCCTCACGGGGGTGTTCTCGACTTGCGGCGGTGCATTCTCGAGTTGCGGCGGGTACCCCGGGCCCGTCTCCCCCGTTAGCCCAGCGGGGTCGCCATGCCTCCTTTCGAGCGGGACAGGGGCCCGAGCAGCCTCGGGATTCGCCAGGAGGCGCTGCAGCGCCCTGGGTCCGCGTCAGGCATGGAGCTAGGACCCAGGGGGGTCCCCGGAGGGGGGGAGGGGACAGGTATAACTGGCACCTGTGGGGTGGCCTCCAGGGAGTCGAGGGGACTCAGCCTTTCTCTCCGGTCACAGCCAAGGGCAATCGGGCTTCCCCTCGAATGCAGGGGCGAAGGTCGTGCTTTTCCGCGCGGGCGCAGGGGGAAGCGGGGGTGGCCTCTCTGAATCGGGGGATTGAGTTCAGTTTGGCCTCTCGGGAGCGCTCTTGTTGCCTCTGAGAAGTCAGGATCCTTTGACATCGCCAGGGGCTGTGGGGTTCGCCTCGCCCTCAGTCCAGGGAAACTGGAGGGGAGCGATGGGGGTTCCTCGCAGTGCTGGATCCGAGCCTTAATGTGTAAGGAATCCCTGGGCGGTTTCTTGGAGAGTTGGGTCCCGCCCCGGGGAGGGCGACGCGGCCTGTAGGGGTTCCGATGTGGCGGGAAGGGGATCTTGGACCCCCCTTTCAGCGCAGAGTCGCCGTCGGCAAGGGAGGGCCGGGGCAGAGCCACCGTTGGAGTCGCCCGCATTCGGAGGAACAAGGGATACCGAGGAGTCAAGCCCCCGGGAGCCGGACAGGTGCCGGGGCTGCTCTCCATGCCCTGCAAGGGAAAAGCGCCTCCTCCCTCTATGGGCGTGGACCTCACGGGGGTGATGTCGGATTATCTCGACCGTGACGGTTGCATTCTCGAGTTGCGGCGGGTTACCCCGAGGCCCGTCTCCCCCGTTAGCCCAGCGGGGTCGCCATGCCTCCTTTCGAGCGGACAGGGGCCGAGCAGCCTCGGGATTCGCCAGGGAGGCGCTGCAGCGCCCTGGGTCCGCGGTCAGGCATGGGAGCTAGGACCCCTCGGGGGGGGTGTCCCCGGAGGGGGG
>JAGTYA010001086.1:0-14216 GCA_024291935.2 Okapia johnstoni | reverse complement strand
GCCTGAATAAGCACTCCCTTGGGCTATCTTTTATGACTCTAAGGAAAAGACCCTGCTAGGCGGGCCATTGTGCCTAGGCCCCACCGCCTCGGAAGGGCTTCCCCAAGCCCGTGAACGTCAAGGCACCCTCCTAAGTGCTAATGCCCCATGTGTGCTCAGTAGCAGAGAGCTCTGGAGACTAGGTCTGTTCTGACTGGGAAACTGAGGCCCTGGGAGCAGAGCCATTGTTCTGGCATCTTCACAGCCAAACACCTCTTTCACCAGGGAAGACTGAATAAGCAGTGGCTTGGGCTACCTTTTTTGACTCTAAGGAAGAGACCCTGCAAGGCTGCATCTGGCTGAAAATCACAAGGGGCTGGGAAGTGATACCTGGAAAGTCAGTGAAAGAGGCCACAGTGCCTAGGCTCCAAAGCACAGGTAGGTCTTCCCCAAGGCAGGGAACCTCAAGGAAGCCTCCTCAGACCTATTTCCCCATGTCTGCTCTGTAGCAGAGAGCTCTGGAGGCTAGGTCTGTTCTGACTGGGAAACTGAGGCCCTGGGAGCAGAGCCATTGTTCTGGCGTCTTCACAGCCAAACACCTCCTGCACCAGGGAAGACTGAATAAGCAGTCCCTTGGGCTACCTTTTTTGACTCTAAGGAAGAGACCCTGCAAGGCTGCATCTGGCTGAAAATCACAGGGGCCTGGGAAGTGATACCTGGAAAGTCAGTGAAGAAGGCCACAGTGCCTAGGCTCCAAATCCCAGGTAAGGCTTCGACAGTGCCCTGGAAAGTGAAGGCACCCTCCACAGCGCTTTTTCCCCATGTCTGCTCTGTAGCAGATAGCTCTGGAGACTAGGTCTTTTCTGACTGTAAACTGAGGCCATGGGAGTAGAGCCATTGTTCTGGCGTCTTCACAGCCAAACACCACTTGCACCAGGGAAGACTGAAAAAGCAGTCCCTTGGGCTACCTTTTTTGACTCTAAGGAAGAGACCCTGCAAGTCTGCATCTGGCTGAGAATCACAAGGGGCTGGGAAGTGATACCTGAAAAGTCAGTGAAAGAGGCCACAGTGCCTAGGCTCCAAAGCCCAAGTAAGGCTTCGACAGTGCCCTGAAACGTGAAGGCACCCTCCACAGCGATTTTTCCACATGTCTGCTCTGTAGCAGAGAGCTCTGGAGACTAGGTCTGTTCTGACTGGGAAACTGAGGCCCTGGGAGCAGAGCCATTGTTCTGGCGTCTTCACAGCCAAACACCTCTTGCACCAGGGAAGACTGAATAAGCAGTCCCTTGGGCTACCTTTTTTGACTCTAAGGAAGAGACCCTGCAAGGCTGCATCTGGCTGAAAATCACAAGGTGCTGGGAAGTGATACCTGGAAAATCAGTGAAAGAGGCCACAGTGCCTAGGCTCCACAGCCCAGGTAGGGCTTCGACAGTGCCCTGGAACGTAAAGGCACCCTCCACAGCGCTTTTTCCCCATGTCTACTCTGTAGCAGAGAGCTCTGGAGACTAGGTCTGTTCTGACTAGTCAACTGAGGCCCTCGGAGCAGAGCCATTGTTCTGGCTTCTTCACAGCCAAACACCTCTTGCACCAGGGAAGACTGAAAAAGCAGTCCCTTGGGCTAACTTTTTTGACTCTAAGGAAGAGACCCTGCAAGGCTGCATCAGGCTGAATATCACAAGGGGCTGGGAAGTGATACCTGGAAAGTCAGTGATAGTGGACACAGTGCCTAGGCCCCAGAACCCGGGTAGGGCTTCCCCAAGGCAGAGAGCCTCAAGGAACCCTCCTCAGAGCTATTTCCCCATGTCTGCTCTGTAGCAGAGAGCTCTGGAGACTAGGTCTGTTCTGACCTGGAAACTGAGGCCCTGGGAGAAGACCCATTATTGTGGCTTCTTAACAGACAAACACCTCTTGCACTAGGGAAGCTTGAATAAGCACTCCCCTGGGTTACTTTTTATGACTCTAAGGAAGAGACCCTGCCAGGCTGCGTTTTTGCTGAAAATCACAAGGGGCTGGAAAGTGCTACTTGGAAAGTCAGTGAAAGAAGCCACTGCCTAGGCCCCACCAACCGAGTAGGGCTTCCCCAAGCCAGGGAACCTCAAGGATCATTCCTAAGATCTATTGCCACATGTATGCTCTGTAGCAGAGAGCTCTGGATACTAGGTCTGTTCTGTCTGGGAATCTGAGGCCCTGGGAGCAGACCCATTGTTGTGGCTACTTAACAGACAAACACCTCTTGCACCAGGGAAGATTAAATAAGCACTCCCTTGGGCTACCTTTTATGACTCTAAGAAGAGACCCTGCAAGGCTGCCTTAGGCTGAAAATCACAACGGGCTGGAAAGTGCTACGTGGAAAGTCAGTGGAAGCAGCCACAGTGCCTAGGCCGCACCACCCGGGTAGGGGATCCCCAAGCCAGGGAACCTCAAGGAACCCTCCTCAGAGCTATTGCCCCATGTGTGCTCTGTAGCAGAGAGCTCTGGAGACTAGGTCTGTTTTGACGGGGAAACTGAGGCCTTGGGAGCAAACCCATTGTTTTGGCTTCTTAACAGACAAAAACCACTTGTACCAGGGAAGCCTGAATAAGCACTCCCTTGGGCTACCTTTTTTGACTCTAAGGAAGAGACCCTGCAAGGCTGCATCTGGCTGAAAATCATAAGGGGCTGGAAAGTGCTACCTGGAAAGTCAGTGGAAGAAGCCACTGCCTAGGCCCCACCAACAGAGAAGGGCTTCCCCAAGCCAGGGAATCTCAAGGATCACTCCTAAGATCTATTGCCACATGTGTGCTCTGTAGCAGAGAGCTCTGGAAACTAGGTCTGTTCTGACTGGGAAACTGAGGCCCTGGGAGTAGAGCCATTGTTCTGGCGTCTTCACAGCCAAACACCTCTTGCACCAGGGGAGCCTGAGTAAGCACTCCCTTGGGCTACCATTTATGACTCTAAGGAAGAGACCCTGCCAGGCTGCCTTTAACTGAAAATCACAAGCGGCTGGAAAGTGCTACCTGGAAAGTCAGTGGAAGAGGCCACAGTGCCTAGGCCCCACCGCCCGGGTACGGCTTCCCCAAGCCGGGGAAGCTCAAGGAACACTCCTCAGAGCTATTGCCCCATGTGTGCTCTGTAGAAGAGAGCTCTGGAGACTAGGTCTGTTCTGACTGGGAAACTGAGGCGCTGGGAACAGACCCATTGTTGTGGTTACTTAACAGACAAACACCTCTTGCACCAGGGAAGCCTGAATAAGCACTCCCTTGGGTTATCTTTTATGACTCTAAGGAAAAGACCCTGCTAGGCTCCATTTGGTTGAAAAGCACAAGGGGCTGGAAAGTGCTAGCTGGAAAGTCAGTGGTAGGGGCCATTGTGCCTAGGCCCCACCGCCTCGGTAGGGCTTCCCCAAGCCCGTGAACGTCAAGGCACCCTCCTAAGAGCTAATGCCCCATGTGTGCTCAGTAGCAGAGAGCTCTGGATACTAGGACTGGTCTGACTAGGAAACTGAGGCCTGAAGGCAAACCCATTGTTGTCCCTTCATAACAGCAAACACGTGTTTCGCCATGGAAGACTGGATAAGCACTACCTTGGGCTACCTTTTATGACTCTAAGGAAGAGATCCTGCCAGGCTGCCTTTGGCTGAAAATCACAAGGGGCTGGAAAGTGCTACCTGGAAAGTCAGTGGAAGAAGGCACAGTGCCTAGGCCCCACCGCCCGGGTAGGGCTTCCCCAAGCAAGGGAACCTCAAGAAACACTCCTCAGAGCTATTGCCCCATGTGTGCTCTGTAGCAGAGAGCCCTGGAAATTACTAAGGCTGTTCTGACTGGGAAACTGAGGCCCTGGAAGCAGACCCATTGCTGTGGCTTCTTAACAGACAAACACTTCTTCCACCAGGGAAGCTTGAATAAACACTCCCTTGGGCTATCTTTTATGTCTCTAAGGAAGAGACCCTGCCAGGCTGCCTTTGGCTGAAAATCAGAAGTGGCTGGAAAGTGCTACCTGGAAAGTCAGTGGAAGAGGACACAGTGCCTAGGCCCCACCGCCCGGGTAGGGCTTCCCCAAGCAAGGGAACCTCAAGGAAAACTCCTCAGAGCTATTGCCCCATATGTGCTCTGTAGCAGAGAGCTCTAGGTACTAGGTCTGTTCTGACTGGGAAACTCAGGCCCTGGGAGCAGACCCATTATTGTGGCTTCTTAACAGCCAAACACCTCTTGCACCAGGGAAGCCTGAATAAGCACTCCCTTGGGCTACCTTTTATGACTCTAAGGAAGAGACCCTGCCAGGCTGTCTTTGGCTGAAAATCACAAGGGGCTGGAAAGTGCTACCTGGAAAGTCAGTGGAAGAGGCCATAGTGCCTAGGGCCCACTGCCCGGGTAGGGCTTCCCCAAGCCGGGGTACCTAAAGGAACACTCCTCAGAGCTATTGCCCCATGTGTCCTCTGAAGCAGAGAGCTCTGGAGACTACTAGGTCTGTTCTGACTGGGAAACTGAGACTCTGAGAGCAGACCCATTGTTGTGCTTTCTTTACACACAAACACCTCTTGCACCAGGGAAGCTTGAATAAGCACTCCCTTGGGTTACCTTTTATGACTCTAAGGAAGAGACCCTGCCAGGCTGCCTTTGGCTGAAAATCACAAGGGGCTGGAAAGTGCTACCTGGAAAGTCAGTGGAAGAGATCACAGTGCCTAGGTGCCATCGCCGGGGTAGGGCTTCCCTAAGCCAGGGAACCTCAAGGAACACTCCTCAGAGCTATTGCCTCATGTGTGCTCTGTAGCAGAGAGCTCTGGAGACTAGGTCTGTTCTGACTGGGAATCTGAGGCCCTGGGAGCAGACCCATTGTTGTGGCTACTTAACAGACAAACACCTCTTGCACCAGGGAAGCGTGAATAAGCACTCCCTTGGGTTACTTTTTATGACTCTAAGAAAGAGACCCTGCCAGTCTGCCTTTTTGCTGAAAATCACAAGGGGCTGGAAAGTGCTACCTGGAAAGTCAGTGGAAGAGATCACCGTGCCTAGGTGCCACCGCATGGGTAGGGCTTCCCCAAGCCAGGGAACCTCAAGGAACACTCCTCAGAGCTATTGCCCCATGTGTACTCTGTATCAGAGAACTGTGGAGAGAAGGTCTGTTCTGACTGGGAAACTGAGGCCCTGGGATCAGACCCATTGTTGTGGCTTCTTAACAGACAAACACCTCTTGCACCAGGGAAGCTTGAATAAGCACTCCCTTGGGCTACCTTTTATGTCTCTAAGAAGAGACCCTTCCAGGCTGCTTTTGGCTGAAAATCACAAGGGGCTGGAAAGTGCTACCTGGAAAGTCAGTGGAAGAAGCCACAGTGCCTAGGCCCCACCACCCGAATAGGGCTTCCCCAAGCCAGGGAACCTCAAGGAACACTCCTTGGATGTATTGCCACATGTGTGCTCTGTAGCAGAAAGCTCTGGAGACTAGGTCTGTTCTGTCTGGGAATCTGAGGCCCTGGGAGCAGACCCATTGTTGTGGCTACTTAACAGACAAACACCTTTTGCACCAGGAAAGCTTGAATAAGTACTCCCTTGGGCTACCTTTTATGACTCTAAGGAAGAGACCCTGCCAGGCTGCCTCTGGCTGAAAATCACAACGGGCTGGAAAGTGCTACCTGGAAAGTCAGAGAAAGAGGCCACAGTGCCTACGCCCCACCGTCCAGGTAGGGCTTCCTCAAGCCAGGGAACCTCAAGGAACACTCCTCAGAGCTATTGCCCCATGTGTGCTCTGTAACAGAGGGCTCTGGAGGCTACTAGGTCTGTTCTGACTGGAAACTGAGGACCTCGGAACTGGCACATTGCTGTGATTTCTTAACAGACAAACACCTCTTGCACCAGGGAAGCTTGAATAAGCACTACCTTGGGCTACCTTTTATGACTCCAACGAAGAGACACTGCCAGGATGCCTTTTTCCTGAAAATCACAAGGGGCTGGAAAGTGCTACCTGGAAAGTCAGTGGAAGAGATCACAGTGCCTAGGCCCCACCACCCGAGTAGGGCTTCCCCAAGCCAGGAAATCTCAAGGAACACTCTTCAGAGCTATTGCCCCATGTCTGCTCTGTAGCAGCCAGCTCTGGAGACTACTAGGTCTGTTCTGACTGGGAAACTGAGGCCCTGGGGGCAGATCCATTGTTGTGGCTACTTAACAGACAAACACCTCTTGCACCAGGGAAGTATGAATAAGCATTCCCTTGGGCTATCTTTTATGACTCTAAGGAAGAGACCCTGCCAGGCTCCATTTGGTTGTAAATCACAAGGGGCTGGAAAGTGCTAGCTGGAAAGTCAGTGGTAGGGGCCATTGTGCCTAGGCCCCACCGCCCCAGTAGGGCTTCCCCAAGCCCGTGAACGTCAAGGCACCCTCCTCAGAGCTAATGCCCCATGTGTGCTCTGTAGCAGAGAGCTCTGGATACTAGGCCTGGTCTGACTAGGAAACTGAGGCCTGAAGGCAAACCCATTGTTGTCCCTTCATAACAGGGAACACCTGTTTCGCCAGGGAAGATTGGATAAGCACTCCCTTGGGCTACCTTTTATGACTCTAAGGAAGAGACCCTGCCAGACTACCTTTGGCTGAAAATCACAAGTGGCTGGAAAGTGCTACGTGGAAAGTCAGGGGAAGAGGCCACATTGCCTAGGCCGGGGAAAGTCAGTGGAAGAGGCCACAGTGCCTAGGCCGCACCGCCCGGGTAGGGCTTCCCCAAGCCAGGGAACCTCAAGGAACACTCCTCAGAGCTATTGCTCCATGTGTTCTCTGTAGCAGAGAGCTCTGGAGACTAGGTCTGTTCTGTCGGGAAAACTGAGGCCCTGGGAGCAGACCCATTGTTGTGGCTTCTTAACAGACAAAAACCTCTTGTACCAGCAAGCCTGAATAAGCACTCCCTTGGGTGACCTCTTATGGCTGTAAGAAAGAGACCCTGCCAGGCTGTCTTTGGCTGAAAATCACAAGGGGCTGGAAAGTGCTACCTGGAAATTCAGTGGAAGAGGCCACAGTGCCTAGGCCCTACTGCCGGGAAGGGCTTCCGCAAGCCAGCGAACCTCAAGAAACACTCCTCAGAGCTATTGCCCTATGTGTGCTCTGTATCAGAGGGCTCTGGAGACTACTAGGTCTTTTCTGACTGGAAACTGAGGCCCTCGGAACAGACCCATTGCTGTGGCTTCTTAACAGACAAACACCTTTGCACCAGGGAAGCTTGAATGAGCACTCCCTTGGGCTACCTTTTATGACTCTGAGGAAGAGACCCTGCCAGGCTGTCTTTGGCTGAAAATTACAAGGGCCTGAAATGTGCTACCTGGAAAGTCAGTGGAAGAGGCCACAGTGCCTAGGCCCCACCGCCCGGGAAGAGCTTCCCCAAGCCAGGGAACATCAAGGAACACTCCTCAGAGCTGTTGCCCCATGTGTGCTCTGTAGCAGCCAGCTCTGGAGACTACTAGGTCTGTTCTGACTGGGGAACTGAGGCCCTGGGAGCAGATCCATTGTTGTGGCTTCTTAACAGACAAACACCTCTTGCACCAGGGGAGCCTGAATAAGCACTCCTTTGGGCTACCTTTTATGACTCTAAGGAAGAGACTCTGCCAGGCTGCCTTTGGCTGAAAATCACAAGGGGCTGGAAAGGGCTACCTGGAAAGTCAGGGGAAGAGCCCACAGTGCCCAGGCCCCACCGCCCGGGTAGGGCTTCCCCAAGCGGGGGAAACTCAAGGAACACGCCTCAGAGCTGTTGCCAGATGTGTGCTCTGTAGCAGAGAGCTCTGGAGACTAGGTCTGTTCTGGCTGGGAAACTTAGGCCCTGGGAGAAGACCCATTGTTGTGGCTTCTTAACAGACAAACACCTCTTGCACCAGGGAAGCTTGAATAAGCACTCCCCTGGGTTACTTTTTATGACTCTAAGGAAGAGACCCTGCCAGGCTGCGTTTTTGCTGAAAATCACAAGGGGCTGGAAAGTGCTACCTGGAAAGTCAGTGGAAGAGATCACAGTGCCTAGGTGCCACCGCCGAGGAAGGGCTTCCCCAAGCCAGGGAACTTCAAGGAACACTCCTCAGAGCCATTGCCACATGTGTGCTCTGTATCAGAGAGCTGTGGAGACTAGGTCTGTTCTTACTGGGAAACTGAGGCCCTGGGATCAGACTCATTGTTGTGGCTTCTTAACAGACAAACACCTCTTGCACCAGGGAAGCTTGAATAAGCACTCCCTTGGGCTACCTTTTATGACTCTAAGAAGAGACCCTGCCAGGCTGCCTTTGGCTGAAAATCACAAGGGGCTGGAAAGTGCTACCTGGAAAGTCATTGGAAGAAGCCACTGCCTAGGCCCCACCAACCGAGTAGGGCTTCCCCAAGCCAGGGAACCTCAAGGATCATTCCTAAGATCTATTGCCACATGAGTGCTCTGTAGCAGAGAGCTCTGGATACTAGGTCTGTTCTGTCTGGGAATCTGATGCCCTGGGAGCAGACCCATTGTTGTGGCTACTTAACAGACAAACACCTCTTGCACCAGGGAAGGTTGAATAAGCACTCCCTTGGGCTACCTTTTATGACTCTAAGAAGAGACCCTGCAAGGCTGCCTTAGGCTGAAAATCACAACGGGCTGGAAAGTGCTACGTGGAAAGTCAGTGGAAGCAGCCACAGTGCCTAGGCCGCACCACCCGGGTAGGGGATCCCCCAGCCAGGGAACCTCAAGGAACCCTAACTGAGGCCCTGGGAGCAAAGCCATTGTTCTGGCGGCTCTCACAGCCAAACACCTCTTGCACCAGGGAAGACTGAATAAGCAGTCCCTTGGGCTACCTTTTTTGACTCTAAGGAAGAGACCCTGCAAGGCTGCATCTGGCTGAAAATCACAAGGGGCTGGGAAGTGATACCTGGAAAGTCAGTGAAAGAGGCCACAGTGCCTAGGCTCCAAAGCCCAGGTAGGCTTCGACAGTGCCCTGGAACGTGAAGGCACCTCCACAGCGCTTTTTCCCCCCATGTCTGCTCTGTAGCAGAGAGCTCTGGAGACTAGGTCTGTTCTGACTGGGAAACTGAGGCCCTGGGAGCAGAGCCATTGTTCTGGCGTCTTCACAGCCAAACACCTCTTGTACCAGGAAAGACTGAATAAGCAGTCCCTTGGGCTACCTTTTTTGACTCTAAGGAAGAGACCTTGCAAGGCTGCATCTGGCTGAAAATCACAAGGGCTGGGAAGTGATACCTGGAAAGTCAGTGAAAGAGGCCACAGTGCCTAGGCTCCAAAGCCCAGGTAAGGCTTCGACAGTGCCCTGGAACGTGAAAGGCACCCTCCTCAGCGCTTTTGCCCCATGTCTGCTCTGTAGCAGAGAGCTCTGGAGACTAGGTCTGTTCTGACTGGGAAACTGAGGCCCTGGGAGCAGAGCCATTGTTTCTGGCGTCTTCACAGCCAAAACACCTCTTGCACCAGGGAAGACTGAATAAGCAGTCCCTTGGGCTACCTTTTTTGACTCTAAGGAAGAGACCCCCTGCAAGGCTGCATCTGGCTGAAAATCACAAGGGCTGGGAAGTGATACCTGGAAAGTCAGTGAAAGAGGCCACAGTGCCTAGGCTCCACAGCCCGGGTAGGGCTTCCCCAAGGCCCTGGGAACCTCAAGGAACCCTCCTCAGAGCTATTTCCCCCATGTCTGCTCTGTAGCAGAGAGCTCTGGAGACTAGGTCTGTGTCTGACTGGGAAACTGAGGCCCTGGGAGCAGAGCCATTGTTCTGGCGTCTTCACAGCCAAACACCTCCTTGCACCAGGGAAGACTGAATAACAGTCCCTTGGGCTACCTTTTTTGACTCTAAGGAAGAGACCCTGCAAGGCTGCATCTGGCTGAAAATCACAAGGGGCTGGGAAGTGATACCTGGAAAGTCAGTGAAAGAGGCCACAGTGCCTAGGCTCCAAAGCCCAGGTAAGGCTTCGACAGTGCCCTGGAACGTGAAGGAACCCTCCACAGAGCTTTTTCCCCATGTCTGCTCTGTGTAGCAGAGAGCTCTGGAGACTAGGTCTGTTCTGACCTGGGAAACTGAGGCCCTGGGAGCAGAGCCATTGTTCTGGCGTCTTCACAGCCAAAACACCTCTTGCACACCAGGGAAGACTGAATAAGCAGTCCCTTGGGCTACCTTTTTTGACTCTAAGGAAGAGACCCTGCAAGGCTGCATCTGGGGCTGAAAATCACAAGGGGCTGGGAAGTGATACCTGGAAAGTCAGTGAAAAGAGGGCCACAGTGCCTAGGCCCCAGGCACCCGGTAGGGCTTCCCAAGGCAGGGAACCTCAAGGAACCCTCCTCAGAGCTATTTTCCCCATGTCTGCTCTGTAGCAGAGAGCTCTGGAGACTAGGTCTGTTCTGACTGGGAAACTGAGGCCCTGGGAGCAGAGCCATTGTTCTGGCGTCTTCACACAGCCAAACACCCATCTTGCACCAGGGAAGACTGAATAAGCAGTCTCCTTGGGCTACCTTTTTTGACTCTAAGGAAGAGACCCTGCAAGGCTGCATCTGGCTGAAAATCACAAGGGGCTGGGAAGTGATACCTGGAAAGTCAGTGAAAGAGGCCACAGTGCCTAGGCCTCCAAACCGCCCAGGGTAAGGCTTCGACAAGCCCCTGGAACGTGAAGGCACCCTCCTCAGCGCTTTTTCCCATGTCTGCTCTGTAGCAGAGAGCTCTGGAGACTAGGTCTGTTCTGACTGGGAAACTGAGGGCCCTGGGAGCAGAGCCATTGTTTTGTGGCGTCTTCACAGCCAAACACCTCTTGCACCAGGGAAGACTGAATAAGCAGTCCCTTGGGCTACCTTTTTTGACTCTAAGGAAGAGACCCTGCAAGGCTGCATCTGGCTGGAAAATCACAAGGGGCTGGGAAAGTGATACCTGGAAAGTCAGTGAAAGAGGCCACAGTGCCTAGGCCACCAGCACCCGGGTAGGGCTTCCCCAAGGCAGGGAAACCTCAAGGAACCCTCCTCAGAGCTATTTCCCCATGTCTGCTCTGTAGCAGAGAGCTCTGGAGACTAGGTCTGTTCTGACTGGGAAACTGAGGCCCTGGGGCAGAGCCATTGTTCTGGCCTTCTTCACAGCCAAACACCGCTTTGCACCAGGGAAGACTGAATAAGCAGTCCCTTGGGTTACCTTTTTTGGACTCTAAGAAGAGACCCTGCAAGGCTGCATCTGGCTGAAAATCACAAGGGGCTGGGAAGTGATACCTGGAAAGTCAGTGAAAGAGGCCACAGTGCCTAGGCTCCCACAGCCCGGGTAAGGCTTCCCCAGTGCCCTGGAACGTGGAAGGCCACCTCCACAGCGCTATTTTCCCCATGTCTGCTCTGTAGCAGAGAGCTCTGGAGACTTAGGTCTGTTCTGACTGGGAAACTGAGGCCCTGGGAGCAGACCATTGTTCTGGCGTTCTTCACAGCCAAACACCTCTTGCACCAGGGAAGACTGAATAAGCAGTCCCTTGGGCTACCTTTTTTGACTCTAAGGAAGAGACCCTGCAAGGCTGCATCTGGCTGAAAATCACAAGGGGCTGAAGGAAGTGATACCTGGAAAGTTCAGTGAAAGAGGGCCACAGTGTCTAGGCCCCAAAGCCCCAGGTAGGGCTTCGACAAGCCCTGTGAACGTCAAGGGCCACCCTCCTCAGAGCTATTTCCCCCATGTCTGCTCTGTAGCAGAGAGCTCTGGAGACTAGGTCTGTTCTGACTGGGAAACTGAGGCCCTGGGTGCAGAGCCATTGTTCTGGCCGTCTTCACAGCCAAACACCTCTTGCACCAGGGAAGACTGAATAAGCAGTCCCTTGGGCTACCTTTTTTGTTGACTCTAAGGAAGAGACCCTGCAAGTCTGCATCTGGCTGGAAAATCACAAGGGGCTGGAAAGTGATACCTGAAAGTCGCAGTGAACCTGGTCCACAGTGCCTAGGGCTCCAAAGCACAAGTAGAGGCTTCTCAAGTGCCTGGCAACGAAAGGCACCCTCCACAGCGCTTTTCCCCGACATGGCGCTCAGTACAGAGAGCTCTGGGACTAGGGCTCTGTTCTGACTGGGAAACACCCTAGGCCCTGGAGCAGAGCCATTGTTTCTGGCATCTTCACAGCCAAACACACCTCTTCACCAAGAAAGACTGAATAAGCAGTCCCTTGCGCTACCTTTTTTTGACTCAAGGAAGAAGACCCTGCAAGCTGCCTCTGGCTGAAAATCACAAGGGGCTGGGAAGGTGAATACCTGGAAAGTCAGAGAAAAGAGGCCACAGTGCCTAGGCCCCAGCACCCGGGTAGGGCTTCCCCAAGGCAGGGACCCTCCAAGGAAGCCTCCCTCACGACTATTTCCCCATGTCTGCTCTGTAGCAGAGAGCTCTGGAGACTAGGTCTGTTCTGACTGGGAAACTGAGGCCTCTGGGAGCAGAGCCATTGTTCTGGCGTCTTCACAGCCAAACACCTCTTGCACCAGGGAAGACTGAATAAGCAGTCCCTTGGGCTAACCTTTTTTGACTCTAAGGAAAGACCCTGCAAGTGCTGCATCTGGCTGAAAATCACAAGGGCTGGGAAGTGATACCTGGAAAGTCTCAGTGAAAGAGGCCACAGTGCCTAGGCTCCAAATCCCAGGTAAGGATCTCGACAGTGCCCGATGGAAAGTGGAAGGAACACTCCACAGCGCTATTTCCCCATGTCTGCTCTGTAGCAGAGAGCTCTGGAGACTAGGTCTGATTCTGAGCTGGAAACTGAGGCCCTGGGAGCAGAGCCATTGTTCTGGCGTCTTCACAGCCAAACAGCCTCTTGCACCAGGGAAGACTGAATAAAGCAGTCCCTTGGGCTACTCTTTTTTTGACTCTAAGGAAGAGACCCTGCAAGGCTGCATCTGGCTGAAAATCACAAGGGCTGGGAAGTGATACCTGGAAAGTCAGTGGAAAGAGGCACACAGTGCCTAGGCCCCAAAAAGCACACGGTAAGACTTCTACAAGTGCCCTGGAAGCCTCAAGGAACCCTCCACAGAGCTTTTTCACCATGTCTGCTCTGTAGCAGAGAGGCTCTGGAGACGAGGTCTGTTCTGACTTGGAAACCCCATGAGGCCCCTGGGAGCAGAGCCATTGTTCTGGCGTCTTCACAGCCAAACACCTCTTGCACCAGGGAAGACTGAATAAGCAGGTATCCCTTGGGACTACCTTTTTTGACTCTAAGGAAGAGAACCTGCAAGGCTGCATCTGGCTGAAAATCACAAGGGGCTGGGAAGTGATACCTTCAAAGTCAGTGAAAGAGGCCACAGTGCCTAGCCTCCAAGCCCAGGTAAGGGCTTCGACAGTGCCACCTGGAACGTGAAGGCACCCTCCTCAGCGCTTTTTCCCCATGTCTGCTCTGTAGCAGAGAGCTTCTGAGACTAGGGTCTGTTCTGACTGGGAACTGAGGCCCTCGGAGCAGAGCCATTGTTTCTGGCGTCTTCCACGGCCAAACACCTCTTGCACCAGGGAAGACTGAATAAGCAGTCCCTTGGCTACCTTTTTTGACTCTAAGAAGAGACCCTGCAAAGGCTGCATCTGGCTGAAATATCACAAGGGGCTGGGAAGTGATACCTGGAAACGTCAGTGAAAGAGGCCACAGTGCCTAGGCTCCCAAAGCCCAGGTAAGGCTTCGACAGTGACCTGGAAAAGTGAAGGCCCCTGAGTGAGCCGCACTTTTTCTCACATGGTGCTTGCCTGTGTAAGACAGAGGGCTCTGGAAACCTGGTGCTGTTCAGACTGGGAAAACGGAGTGCACATGGCGCTGAGACTTTGTACTGGCGTTACCTACACAGCCAAACAACCTCTTGCACCAGTAAGACTGAATAAGCAGTCCCTTGGGCTACCTTTTTTGACTCTAAGGAAGAGACCTGCAAGGCTGCATCTGGCTGAAAATCACAAGGGGCTGGGAAGTGATACCTGGAAAGTCAGTGAAAGAGGCCACAGTGCCTAGGCGTTCTGGCGTCTTCACAGCCAAACACCTCTTGCACCAGGGAAGACTGAATAAGCAGTCCCTTGGGCTACCTTTTTTGACTCTAAGGAAGAGACCCTGCAAGGCTGCATCTGGCTGAAAATCACAAGGGGCTGGGAAGTGATACCTGGAAAGTCAGTGAAAGAGGCCACAGTGCCTAGGCTCCAAAGCCCAGGTAAGGCTTCGACAGTGCCCTGGAACGTGAAGGCACCCTCCACAGCGCTTTTTCCCCATGTCTGCTCTGTAGCAGAGAGCTCTGGAGACTAGGTCTGTTCTGACTGGGAAACTGAGGCCCTGGGAGCAGAGCCATTGTTCTGGCGTCTTCACAGCCA
>JAGTYA010001085.1:0-14216 GCA_024291935.2 Okapia johnstoni | reverse complement strand
AAGGGGGCTTGACTCCTTGGGGGCACTCCGGGTTTCCCCCCCGAATCCCCGGGCCAACCTGCCAAGAAAGCAGGGCTTCCCCCTGAGCCTCCAGAGGGCTGCTTCGCGAGGGGCCAGTCGTCGCCGTCGGCCTCTCTTCGGAAAGGGGGGTCCAATCGCCTTGCATGTCTGCGCATCGCCAATCCTACATTCCCTCGCACCTCCGAGCGGGGACTCTCGCCCTCTCCTGAGGTTCGAGGATGAGGCCCCAAGGGGCCAGTTCTGGCCGCAAGACAAAGGTCCCTGAGGAACCCCCATCGGACTCAGCGAGTCCAGTTCCCTGGGCCGTGAGGGAGGGGAAGCCCAGCAGCCCCTGGCGATGTCAAAGGAGGCTGGACTTCTCAGAGGCAACAAGAGAGGCTCCCCGAGGATGCGCCACGCCCCCGATTCAGAGGCAGCGCCTCCTGGCGAATCCCGAGGCTGCTCGGGCCCCTGTCCGCTCGAAAGGAGGCATGGCGACCCCGCTGGGCTAACGGGGGAGACGGGCCGGGGTACCCGCCGCAACTCGAGAATGCACCGCCGCAAGTCGAGAACACCCCCGTGAGGCCACGCCCATAGAGGGAGGAGGCGCTTTTCCCTTGCAGGACATGGAGAGCATGCCCGGCACCTGTTCCGGCGCCGAACGGGGCTTGACTCCTTGCGGGCGACTCCAGGTGTCCCCCGAGATCCCCGGGCCAAACCTGCCAAGAAAGCGGGGCTTCCCGCCACACCGCGAGGGCGTCCCCCGGGCCCCCCTCCTTGCGAGACGGGGCCCTTGGGATCTGCAGCGACGCGAGAGCCGTCCTGCCTTCTCTCTGGCGCTGCAACGGAGGCTGGACTCCCTCTAGGCGCCCCAGAGGTTCCCTGGGATACCCGTGTCCACAGGCGAGCGGAACCCTGAGTCTCCAGAGGCCGCTCGCGAGGGGCCCCCCGTCGCCGTCGGCCCCTCCTCTCGAAAGGGGGGTCCAATCCCCTTCCTGAATGCCATCGCAATCCCTACATTCCCTCGCACCTCCAGAGCGGGACTCTCGCCTCTCCTGAGGTTCGAGAAGAGGCCCCAAGGGGCCAGTTCCGGCCGCAAGACCAAAGGTCCCCGAGGAACCCCCATCGGCAAGCGAGTCCAGTTCCCTGGACGTGAGGCGAGGGGAAGCCCAGCAGCCCCTGGCGATGTCAAAGGAGGCCTGGACTTCTCAGAGGCAACAAGAGAGGCTCCCCGAGGCGCCACGCCCCCGATTCAGAGAGGCCACCCCCGCTTCCCCCTGCGCCGCGCGGGAAAAGCACGACCTTCGCCCCTGCATTCGAGGGGAAGCCCGATTGCCCTTGGCTGTGACCGGAGAGAAAGGCTGAGTCCCCTCGACTCCCTGGAGGCCACCCCACAGGTGCCAGTTATACCTGTCCCCTCCCCCCCTCCGGGGACCCCCGAGGGTCCTAGCTCCATGCCTGACGCGGACCCCAGGGCGCTGCAGCGCCTCCTGGCGAATCCCGAGGCTGCTCGGGCCCCTGTCCGCTCGAAAGGAGGCATGGCGACCCCGCTGGGCTAACGGGGGAGACGGGCCGGGGTACCCGCCGCAACTCGAGAATGCACCGCCGCAAGTCGAGAACACCCCCGTGAGGCCACGCCCATAGAGGGAGGAGGCGCTTTTCCCTTGCAGGGCATGGAGAGCATGCCCCGGGCACCTGTTCCGGCTCCGAACGGGGCTTGACTCCTTGCGGGCGACTCCAGGTGTCCCCCGAGATCCCCGGGCCAACCTGCCAAGAAAGCGGGGCTTCCCGCCACACCGCGCGAGGGCGTCCCCCGGGCCCCCCTCCTTGCGAGACGGGGCCCTTGGGATCTGCAGCGACTCGAGAGCCGTCCTGCCTTCTCTCTGGCGCTGCAACGGAGGCTGGACTCCCTCTAGGCGCCCCCAGAGGTTCCCTGGGATACCCGTGTCCACAGGCGAGCGGAACCCTGAGTCTCCAGAGGCCGCTCGCGAGGGGCCCCCCGTCGCCGTCGGCCCCTCCTCTCGAAAGGGGGGTCCAATCCCCTTCCTGAATGCCATCGCAATCCCTACATTCCCTCGCACCTCCAGAGCGGGACTCTCGCCTCTCCTGAGGTTCGAGAAGAGGCCCCAAGGGGCCAGTTCCGGCCGCAAGACCAAAGGTCCCCGGGAACCCCCATCGGCAAGCGAGTCCAGTTCCCTGGACGTGAGGCGAGGGGAAGCCCAGCAGCCCCTGGCGATGTCAAAGGAGGCCTGGACTTCTCAGAGGCAACAAGAGAGGCTCCCCGAGGCGCCACGCCCCCGATTCAGAGAGGCCACCCCCGCTTCCCCCTGCGCCGCGCGGAAAAGCACGACCTTCGCCCCTGCATTCGAGGGGAAGCCCGATTGCCCTTGGCTGTGACCGGAGAGAAAAGGCTGAGTCCCCTCGACTCCCTGGAGGCCACCCCACAGGTGCCAGTTATACCCTGTCCCCTCCCCCCCTCCGGGGACCCCCGAGGGTCCTAGCTCATGCCTGACGCGGACCCAGGGCGCTGCAGCGCCTCCTGGCGAATCCCGAGGCTGCTCGGGGGCCCCTGTCCGCTCGAAAGGAGGCATGGCGACCCCGCTGGGCTAACGGGGGAGACGGGCCGGGGTACCCGCCGCAACTCGAGAATGCACCGCCGCAAGTCGAGAACACCCCCGTGAGGCCACGCCCATAGAGGGAGGAGGCGCTTTTCCCTTGCAGGGCATGGAGAGCATGCCCCGGCACCTGTTCCGGCTCCGAACGGGGCTTGACTCCTTGCGGGCGACTCCAGGTGTCCCCCGAGATCCCCGGGCCAACCTGCCAAGAAAGCGGGGCTTCCCGCCACACCGCGAGGGCGTCCCCCGGGCCCCCCTCCTTGCGAGACGGGGCCCTTGGGATCTGCAGCGACGCGAGAGCCGTCCTGCCTTCTCTCTGGCGCTGCAACGGAGGCTGGACTCCCTCTAGGCGCCCCCAGAGGTTCCCTGGGATACCCGTGTCCACAGGCGAGCGGAACCCTGAGTCTCCAGAGGCCGCTCGCGAGGGGCCCCCCGTCGCCGTCGGCCCCTCCTCTCGAAAGGGGGGTCCAATCCCCTTCTGAATGCCATCGCAATCCCTACATTCCCTCGCACCTCCAGAGCGGGACTCTCGCCTCTCCTGAGGTTCGAGAAGAGGCCCCAAGGGGCCAGTTCCGGCCGCAAGACCAAAGGTCCCCGAGGAACCCCCATCGGCAAGCGAGTCCAGTTCCCTGGACGTGAGGCGAGGGGGGAAGCCCAGCAGCCCCTGGCGATGTCAAAGGAGGCCTGGACTTCTCAGAGGCAACAAGAGAGGCTCCCCGAGGCGCCACGCCCCCGATTCAGAGAGGCCACCCCCGCTTCCCCCTGCGCCGCGCGGAAAAGCACGACCTTCGCCCCTGCATTCGAGGGGAAGCCCGATTGCCCTTGGCTGTGACCGGAGAGAAAGGCTGAGTCCCCTCGACTCCCTGGAGGCCACCCCACAGGTGCCAGTTATACCTGTCCCCTCCCCCCCTCCGGGGACCCCCGAGGGTCCTAGCTCCATGCCTGACGCGGACCCAGGGCGCTGCAGCGCCTCCTGGCGAATCCCGAGGCTGCTCGGGCCCCTGTCCGCTCGAAAGGAGGCATGGCGACCCCGCTGGGCTAACGGGGGAGACGGGCCGGGGTACCCGCCGCAACTCGAGAATGCACCGCCGCAAGTCGAGAACACCCCCGTGAGGCCACGCCCATAGAGGGAGGAGGCGCTTTTCCCTTGCAGGGCATGGAGAGCATGCCCCGGCACCTGTTCCGGCTCCGAACGGGGCTTGACTCCTTGCGGGCGACTCCAGGTGTCCCCCGAGATCCCCGGGCCAACCTGCCAAGAAAGCGGGGCTTCCCGCCACACCGCGAGGGCGTCCCCCGGGCCCCCCTCCTTGCGAGACGGGGCCCTTGGGATCTGCAGCGACGCGAGAGCCGTCCTGCCTTCGCTCTGGTGCTGCAACGGAGGCTGGACTCCCTCTAGGCGCCCCCAGAGGTTCCCTGGGATACCCGTGTCCACAGGCGAGCGGAACCCTGAGTCTCCAGAGGCCGCTCGCGAGGGGCCCCCCGTCGCCGTCGGCCCCTCCTCTCGAAAGGGGGGTCCAATCCCCTTCTGAATGCCATCGCAATCCCTACATTCCCTCGCACCTCCAGAGCGGGACTCTCGCCTCTCCTGAGGTTCGAGAAGAGGCCCCAAGGGGCCAGTTCCGGCCGCAAGACCAAAGGTCCCCGAGGAACCCCCCATCGGCAAGCGAGTCCAGTTCCCTGGACGTGAGGCGAGGGGAAGCCCAGCAGCCCCTGGCGATGTCAAAGGAGGCCTGGACTTCTCAGAGGCAACAAGAGAGGCTCCCCGAGGCGCCACGCCCCCGATTCAGAGAGGCCACCCCCGCTTCCCCCTGCGCCGCGCGGAAAAAAGCACGACCTTCGCCCTGCATTCGAGGGGGAAGCCCGATTGCCCTTGGCTGTGACCGGAGAGAAAAGCTGAGTCCCCTCGACTCCCTGGAGGCCACCCCACAGGTGCCAGTTATACCTGTCCCCTCCCCCCCTCCGGGGACCCCCGAGGGTCCTAGCTCCATGCCTGACGCGGACCCAGGGCGCTGCAGCGCCTCCTGGCGAATCCCGAGGCTGCTCGGGCCCCTGTCCGCTCGAAAGGGAGGCATGGCGACCCCGCTGGGCTAACGGGGGAGACGGGCCGGGGGTACCCGCCGCAACTCGAGAATGCACCGCCGCAAGTCGAGAACACCCCCGTGAGGCCACGCCCATAGAGGGAGGAGGCGCTTTTCCCTTGCAGGGCATGGAGAGCATGCCCCGGCACCTGTTCCGGCTCCGAACGGGGCTTGACTCCTTGCGGGCGACTCCAGGTGTCCCCCGAGATCCCCGGGCCAACCTGCCAAGAAAGCGGGGCTTCCCGCCACACCGCGAGAGGGCGTCCCCCGGCCCCCCCTCCTTGCGAGACGGGGCCCTTGGGATCTGCAGCGACGCGAGAGCCGTCCTGCCTTCTCTCTGGCGCTGCAACGGGAGGCTGGACTCCCTCTAGGCGCCCCCAGAGGTTCCCTGGGATACCCGTGTCCACAGGCGAGCGGAACCCTGAGTCTCAGAGGCCGCTCGCGAGGGGGCCCCCCGTCGCCGTCGGCCCCTCCTCTCGAAAGGGGGGTCCAATCCCCTTCCTGAATGCCATCGCAATCCCTAAATTCCCTCGCACCTCCAGAGCGGGACTCTCGCCTCTCCTGAGGTTCGAGAAGAGGCCCCAAGGGGCCAGTTCCGGCCGCAAGACCAAAGGTCCCCGAGGAACCCCCATCGGCAAGCGAGTCCAGTTCCCTGGACGTGAGGCGAGGGGAAGCCCAGCAGCCCCTGGCGATGTCAAAGGAGGCCTGGACTTCTCAGAGGCAACAAGAGAGGCTCCCCGAGGCGCCACGCCCCCGATTCAGAGAGGCCACCCCCGCTTCCCCCTGCGCCGCGCGGAAAAGCACGACCTTCGCCCCTGCATTCGAGGGGAAGCCCGATTGCCCTTGGCTGTGACCGGAGAGAAAGGCTGAGTCCCCTCGACTCCCTGGAGGCCACCCCACAGGTGCCAGTTATACCTGTCCCCTCCCCCCCTCCGGGGACCCCCGAGGGTCCTAGCTCCATGCCTGACGCGGACCCAGGGCGCTGCAGCGCCTCCTGGCGAATCCCGAGGCTGCTCGGGCCCCTGTCCGCTCGAAAGGAGGCATGGCGACCCCGCTGGGCTAACGGGGGAGACGGGCCGGGGTACCCGCCGCAACTCGAGAATGCACCGCCGCAAGTCGAGAACACCCCCGTGAGGCCACGCCCATAGAGGGAGGAGGCGCTTTTCCCTTGCAGGGCATGGAGAGCATGCCCCGGCACCTGTTCCGGCTCCGAACGGGGCTTGACTCCTTGCGGGCGACTCCAGGTGTCCCCCGAGATCCCCGGGCCAACCTGCCAAGAAAGCGGGGCTTCCCGCCACACCGCGAGGGCGTCCCCCCGGGCCCCCCTCCTTGCGAGACGGGGCCCTTGGGATCTGCAGCGACGCGAGAGCCGTCCTGCCTTCTCTCTCTGGCGCTGCAACGGAGGCTGGACTCCCTCTAGGCGCCCCAGAGGTTCCCTGGGATACCCGTGTCCACAGGCGAGCGGAACCCTGAGTCTCCAGAGGCCGCTCGCGAGGGGCCCCCCGTCGCGCCGTCGGCCTCCTCTCGAAAGGGGGGTCCAATCCCCTTCCTGAATGCCATCGCAATCCCTACATTCCCTCGCACCTCCAGAGCGGGACTCTCGCCTCTCCTGAGGTTCGAGAAGAGGCCCCAAGGGGCCAGTTCCGGCCGCAAGACCAAAGGTCCCCGAGGAACCCCATCGGCAAGCGAGTCCAGTTCCCTGGACGTGAGGCGAGGGGAAGCCCAGCAGCCCCTGGCGATGTCAAAGGAGGCCTGGACTTCTCGAGGAACGAGAGGCTCCCGAGGCGCACGCCCCTCGATTCAGAGAGGCCACCCCCGCTTCCCCTGGGCTACGAGCGGAAAAGTCGACCTTCGCCCCTGCATTCCTGGGGAACGGCCCGATTGCCCTTCGCTGTGACGGAGAGAAAGGCTGAGTCCCCTCAATTCCCTGGAGGCTCCCCTCAGGTGGGCCAGTTATACCTGTCCCCTCCCCCCCTCGGGGACCCACGAAGGTTCTAGCTCCATGCCTGACGCGGACCAGGGCGCTGCAGCGACTCCTGGCGAATATCCGGAGGGCTGCTCGTGCCCTGTCGGCTCGAAAGGAGGGCATGGCGACCCCGCTGGGGATAACGGGGAGGACGGGCCGGGGGGTACCCGCCGGTACTCGAGAATGCACCGACGGCCCCCCGCCAAAGTCGAGAAACACTCCCACCCCGTGCACGCGCCACGCCCCCATAGATGGTAGAGGAGGCGCTTTTTCCCTTGCAGACGGCATGGAGAGCATGCCCTGGCCACCTCGTTTCCGGCACTCCGAACGGGGCTTGACTCCGTGCTGGGCGAACTCCTGGTGTCCCTCCAGTTTCATCCCGGGTACTACACCATGTCAAGACAACGCGGCGGACTTCACCGCCGACATCCGCTCTTCGGAGGGCAGTTCCCCCGCGCGCCCTCCCTTCACTTGCGATGACGCGGGCCACCTGGACTCTTGCATAGCGGGACTCAGAGAAGACGTCCTAGCACTTGCTCTCTGGCGCTGCACAACGGGAGGGCGGCGACTCCCTCTAGGCCGACCCCCAGAGGTTCCCCTGGGGATTCCCGTTGGTCCACAGCTGAGAGCGGAGTGGGATGTGGGAAGGGGCATGCCCCCCCCCCCCCCCCCCCCCCCCCCCCCCCCCATGGGTCTGGGGGGGGCGCGGGGAGGAGGGCCCCCCCCCCCCCCCCCCCCCTGCGAGGAGGGAACCCGAGTCTCCAGAGGTCTCCGCTCTGCGACAGGGTCCCCCCCGTCGCCGTCCGGCCTCTCCTCTCGAGAAGGAGGGGTTCAAATCGCTTCTGAATTAGCCATCGCTATCCCCTAGCTCATTCCCTCGGCACCTGCCAGAGCGGGAATGCTCGCCTCTCAATGTAGCGTTCGAGAAGATGGCCCCGAAGGGGGCCCAGTTCCGAGCTCTGCAAGACCAAAGGTACCACAGAGGAAACCCCATCGGCAAGCGGAGTCCAGTTCCCTGGACGTGAGGCTGAGAAGCAAGCCGGAAGCCCTGCAGCGACCTTGGCGATGATCCAAAGGAGGCCTGGACTTTCTCAGAGTGGCGCAACAAGATGCCAGGACCATCCCCGCATGGCGGCCAAGCCGCCCACGATTTCAGTTGGATGGCCACCCCGACTTCCCCACTGCGCCGTGCGGATAACGCACGACCTTCGACCCCTGCCTGTCAGACGGGAGGAAGACGGCCGATTTGCCCCTTGGCTGTGACCGCTAGAGAGAAAGTGACTGAAGTCCCCCCGCGACTCCCTGGAGGCCCACCCTCACAGTGATCCTGTGTATACCCTATCCCCTCCCCCACCTTCCGGCGGACACCCGAGGTTGCCCTTGCTACATGACTGGATGGCGAGCCCTCAGGACACGCCTTGCAGAACCGCATCTATCCTAAGGCGAATCACCAGAGGTTTCTTTTTTTTTTTTTTTTTCTTTCTTTTTTTTTTTTTTCTTTTTTCATTTTTTTTTTTTCGGGCCCCTGGTACATCGACACTCTGAAAAGGAGGCATGGCGATCCCTCCCGCTAGCTGCGCCCTACCGGGCCACTGAGACGGGCCCTCGGGGTACCCCCCGCAACTCGAGAATGCACCGACGCAAGTCCAAGAGAATACCCCCGTTGAGAGCCTTTTAAGGCCCATAGTAGGGGAGACGAGAGGCGCTTTTTTCCACTTGCAAGGTCATGGGAGCGATGAGCCTTCCCCGGCAACTGTTACGGCTGCGAACGCGGGCTTGACATCCTTGCGACGAGCGACTCCAGGTGTCCCCAGAGATCCCAGGGCCAACCTGCTAAAGCAATATCGGGGGCTTCCCGGGCAACACCGCGATTACGATGCGTCCCAATCCGGGCCCCCCTCCTTGCTCGACGGCGGCCACTTGGGAATCTCGCAGCGACGGCTGAGAGCCGGCAAGCCCTTCTCTCTTGCCGCGTGCAACGACGGCTTGGACTCCCTCCTCCGCTATGCACCGACCAGACGAGTTCCACTGGGATAACCCGTGTCCATCAGGTACTAACACTATAGCGTAGCGGAAGCCTGAGTCTCCAGAGCGCTTCGTCCCCGAAGAAAGGGCCACCCCGTCGCCCCCGTACAGGAGCCCCCTCCGTCTCGAAAAAGTGGGGGTCTCAATCACACTTTCACTGAATGCCATCGCCAATCCCCTACAATCCCTCTCACCTCCCAGAGCGAGCGGACTCTCGACCTCTCCTGAGGTTTCGAGAGAGAAGCCCCCCAAGGGGCAGTTACCGCCGCAAGACCAAAGGTACCCGAGAACCCGCCCCATGGGCAAGCAAGTCCAAATCCCTGGTCGAGAGGCGAGGGGAACCCCAGCATCCCCTTGCGAAGTCCAAAGAGTCCAGGACGTTCTCAGAGGCAAACAGAGACGCGTCCCCGAGGCCGAGGCCCCCGATTCAGAAAGCCCCCAGCCGCTTCCACGCTGCTACCGTGCGTCAAAGGCACGACCTGGGACCCTGCTACGAGAGAAGCCCGACTTGCCCCTTGGCTTGTGACCGGAGAGAAAGCCTAGGTCCCCCGTCGACGCCCAGACGCCACCCGACAGGTGCCAGATATTAGATTAGGCTCACCATTCCGGGGACCCCCGCGGGTCCTAAGTCTGCATGCCTGACGCGACCACGACCTTCAGCCCCTCTGACGATTCCCCGAGCGTGCTGAAGCCCTGTCCACTTCGAAAGGAGGCATGGCGAACCCGCTGGGCTTTTGGGGGAGACGAGCCAGAAAAGGTTCCGCACTCGAGAATGCACCCCGCAAGTCGAAACTCCAGCGTAGGCCACGCCCACAGAGGGGAGAGACGCTTTTTCCCTTGCAGTCATGAGAGAAGCATGCCCCTCCACCTGTTCCGGCTCCGAACGGGGCTTGACTCCCCGTAGCCACTCCAGATGTCCTCCGAGATGCCTGGCTCAACCTGCCCAAGAAAGCGGGCTTCCCCGCCAACACCCGAGGGCGTCCCCCGGCCCCCCTCCTGCAGCCACCGTCCTCCTAAGAAGCCTCGAATCCGATGGCCTTACTGAGTGCCCTGTCCCTCGACTCGAAATGAGAGCGCATCGGCCGATCCCCGCCCCCATGAACGACTTAAACCAATTTCAGCAAAACTAAAATAAAAATTGATAAACTCTCGCCTCTCCTGAGGTTCGAGAAGAGGCCCCAAGGGGCCAGTTCCGGCCGCAAGACCAAAGGTCCCCGAGGAACCCCCATCGGCAAGCGAGTCCAGTTCCCTGGACGTGAGGCGAGGGGAAGCCCAGCAGCCCCTGGCGATGTCAAAGGAGGCCTGGACTTCTCAGAGGCAACAAGAGAGGCTCCCCGAGGCGCCACGCCCCCGATTCAGAGAGGCCACCCCCGCTTCCCCCTGCGCCGCGCGGAAAAGCACGACCTTCGCCCCTGCATTCGAGGGGAAGCCCGATTGCCCTTGGCTGTGACCGGAGAGAAAGGCTGAGTCCCCTCGACTCCCTGGAGGCCACCCCACAGGTGTGCCAGTTATACCTGTCCCCTCCCCCCCTCCGGGGACCCCCGAGGGTCCTAGCTCCATGCCTGACGCGGACCCAGGGCGCTGCAGCAGCGCCTCCTGGCGAATCCCGAGGCTGCTCGGGCCCTGTCCGCTCGAAAGGAGGCATGGCGACCCCGCTGGGCTAACGGGGGAGACGGGCCGGGGTACCCGCCGCAACTCGAGAATGCACCGCCGCAAGTCGAGAACACCCCCGTGAGGCCACGCCCATAGAGGGAGGAGGCGCTTTTCCCTTGCAGGGCATGGAGAGCATGCCCCGGCACCTGTTCCGGCTCCGAACGGGGCTTGACTCCTTGCGGGCGACTCCAGGTGTCCCCCGAGATCCCCGGGCCAACCTGCCAAGAAAGCGGGGCTTCCCGCCACACCGCGCGAGGGCGTCCCCCGGGCCCCCCTCCTTGCGAGACGGGGCCCTTGGGATCTGCAGCGACGCGAGAGCCGTCCTGCCTTCTCTCTGGCGCTGCAACGGAGGCTGGACTCCCTCTAGGCGCCCCCAGAGGTTCCCTGGGATACCCGTGTCCACAGGCGAGCGGAACCCTGAGTCTCCAGAGGCCGCTCGCGAGGGGCCCCCCGTCGCCGTCGGCCCCTCCTCTCGAAAGGGGGGTCCAATCCCCTTCCTGAATGCCATCGCAATCCCTACATTCCCTCGCACCTCCAGAGCGGGACTCTCGCCTCTCCTGAGGTTCGAGAAGAGGCCCCAAGGGGCCAGTTCCGGCCGCAAGACCAAAGGTCCCCGAGGAACCCCCATCGGCAAGCGAGTCCAGTTCCCTGGACGTGAGGCGAGGGGAAGCCCAGCAGCCCCTGGCGATGTCAAAGGAGGCCTGGACTTCTCAGAGGCAACAAGAGAGGCTCCCCGAGGCGCCACGCCCCCGATTCAGAGAGGCCACCCCCGCTTCCCCTGCGCCGCGCGGAAAAAGCACGACCTTCGCCCCTGCATTCGAGGGGAAGCCCGATTGCCCTTGGCTGTGACCGGAGAGAAAGGCTGAGTCCCCTCGACTCCCTGGAGGCCACCCCACAGGTGCCAGTTATACCTGTCCCCTCCCCCCCTCCGGGGACCCCCGAGGGTCCTAGCTCCATGCCTGACGCGGACCCAGGGCGCTGCAGCGCCTCCTGGCGAATCCCGAGGCTGCTGCTCGGGCCCCTGTCCGCTCGAAAGGAGGCATGGCGACCCCGCTGGGCTAACGGGGGAGACGGGCCGGGGTACCCGCCGCAACTCGAGAATGCACCGCCGCAAGTCGAGAACACCCCCGTGAGGCCACGCCCATAGAGGGAGGAGGCGCTTTTCCCTTGCAGGGCATGGAGAGCATGCCCCGGCACCTGTTCCGGCTCCCGAACGGGGCTTGACTCCTTGCGGGCGACTCCAGGTGTCCCCCGAGATCCCCGGGCCAACCTGCCAAGAAAGCGGGGCTTCCCGCCACACCGCGAGGGCGTCCCCCGGGCCCCCCTCCTTGCGAGACGGGGCCCTTGGGATCTGCAGCGACTCGAGAGCCGTCCTGCCTTCTCTCTGGCGCTGCAACGGAGGCTGGACTCCCTCTAGGCGCCCCCAGAGGTTCCCTGGGATACCCGTGTCCACAGGCGAGCGGAACCCTGAGTCTCCAGAGGCCGCTCGCGAGGGGCCCCCCGTCGCCGTCGGCCCCTCCTCTCGAAAGGGGGGTCCAATCCCCTTCCTGAATGCCATCGCAATCCCTACATTCCCTCGCACCTCCAGAGCGGGACTCTCGCCTCTCCTGAGGTTCGAGAAGAGGCCCCAAGGGGCCAGTTCCGGCCGCAAGACCAAAGGTCCCCGAGGAACCCCCATCGGCAAGCGAGTCCAGTTCCCTGGACGTGAGGCGAGGGGAAGCCCAGCAGCCCCTGGCGATGTCAAAGGAGGCCTGGACTTCTCAGAGGCAACAAGAGAGGCTCCCCGAGGCGCCACGCCCCCGATTCAGAGAGGCCACCCCCGCTTCCCCCTGCGCCGCGCGGAAAAAGCACGACCTTCGCCCCTGCATTCGAGGGGAAGCCCGATTGCCCTTGGCTGTGACCGGAGAGAAAGGCTGAGTCCCCTCGACTCCCTGGAGGCCACCCCACAGGTGCCAGTTATACCTGTCCCCTCCCCCCCTCCGGGGACCCCCGAGGGTCCTAGCTCCATGCCTGACGCGGACCCAGGGCGCTGCAGCGCCTCCTGGCGAATCCCGAGGCTGCTCGGGCCCCTGTCCGCTCGAAAGGAGGCATGGCGACCCCGCTGGGCTAACGGGGGAGACGGGCCGGGGTACCCGCCGCAACTCGAGAATGCACCGCCGCAAGTCGAGAACACCCCCGTGAGGCCACGCCCATAGAGGGAGGAGGCGCGCTTTTCCCTTGCAGGGCATGGAGAGCATGCCCCGGCACCTGTTCCGGCTCCGAACGGGGCTTGACTCCTTGCGGGCGACTCCAGGTGTCCCCCGAGATCCCCGGGCCAACCTGCCAAGAAAGCGGGGCTTCCCGCCACACCGCGAGGGCGTCCCCCGGGCCCCCCTCCTTGCGAGACGGGGCCCTTGGGATCTGCAGCGACTCGAGAGCCGTCCTGCCTTCTCTCTGGCGCTGCAACGGAGGCTGGACTCCCTCTAGGCGCCCCCAGAGGTTCCCTGGGATACCCGTGTCCACAGGCGAGCGGAACCCTGAGTCTCCAGAGGCCGCTCGCGAGGGGCCCCCCGTCGCCGTCGGCCCCTCCTCTCGAAAGGGGGGTCCAATCCCCTTCCTGAATGCCATCGCAATCCCTACATTCCCTCGCACCTCCAGAGCGGGACTCTCGCCTCTCCTGAGGTTCGAGAAGAGGCCCCAAGGGGCCAGTTCCGGCCGCAAGACCAAAGGTCCCCGAGGAACCCCCATCGGCAAGCGAGTCCAGTTCCCTGGACGTGAGGCGAGGGGAAGCCCAGCAGCCCCTGGCGATGTCAAAGGAGGCCTGGACTTCTCAGAGGCAACAAGAGAGGCTCCCCGAGGCGCCACGCCCCCGATTCAGAGAGGCCACCCCCGCTTCCCCCTGCGCCGCGCGGAAAAGCACGACCTTCGCCCCTGCATTCGAGGGGAAGCCCGATTGCCCTTGGCTGTGACCGGAGAGAAAGGCTGAGTCCCCTCGACTCCCTGGAGGCCACCCCACAGGTGCCAGTTATACCTGTCCCCTCCCCCCCTCCGGGGACCCCCGAGGGTCCTAGCTCCATGCCTGACGCGGACCCAGGGCGCTGCAGCGCCTCCTGGCGAATCCCGAGGCTGCTCGGGCCCCTGTCCGCTCGAAAGGAGGCATGGCGACCCCGCTGGGCTAACGGGGGAGACGGGCCGGGGTACCCGCCGCAACTCGAGAATGCACCGCCGCAAGTCGACAACACCCCCGTGAGGCCACGCCCATAGAGGGAGGAGGCGCTTTTCCCTTGCAGGGCATGGAGAGCATGCCCCGGCACCTGTTCCGGCTCCGAACGGGGCTTGACTCCTTGCGGGCGACTCCAGGTGTCCCCCGAGATCCCCGGGCCAACCTGCCAAGAAAGCGGGGCTTCCCGCCACACCGCGAGGGCGTCCCCCGGGCCCCCCTCCTTGCGAGACGGGGCCCTTGGGATCTGCAGCGACTCGAGAGCCGTCCTGCCTTCTCTCTGGCGCTGCAACGGAGGCTGGACTCCCTCTAGGCGCCCCCAGAGGTTCCCTGGGATACCCGTGTCCACAGGCGAGCGGAACCCTGAGTCTCCAGAGGCCGCTCGCGAGGGGCCCCCCGTCGCCGTCGGCCCCTCCTCTCGAAAGGGGGGCCCCAAGGGGCCAGTTCCGGCCGCAAGACCAAAGGTCCCCGAGGAACCCCCATCGGCAAGCGAGTCCAGTTCCCTGGACGTGAGGCGAGGGGAAGCCCAGCAGCCCCTGGCGATGTCAAAGGAGGCCTGGACTTCTCAGAGGCAACAAGAGAGGCTCCCCGAGGCGCCACGCCCCCGATTCAGAGAGGCCACCCCCGCTTCCCACTGCGCCGCGCGGAAAAGCACGAACTTCGCCCCTGCATTCGAGGGG